>CAKNEU010000118.1:0-84163 GCA_930272665.1 Mariannaea elegans
CCCCCCCCCCCCCCCCCCCCCCCCCCCCCCCCCCCCCCCCCCCCCCCCCCCCCCCCCCCCCCCCCCCCCCCCCCCCGTCCGCCATGCCCTGGTATCCCTGCTTGCTGGCGTGCCAGGTACCCGATCTAGTGAGGGAAACCTTGAGAAGTCATGAGAAGAAAAAAATTCTGCATCTGGATAATGGGATGGTATGCGTTGTGTGCGTATTCGTACATCGGAGCGTTTGTAACATTCCTGATGTGTTGTTTGTTGTTCAGACCGAGAGACTGGAACGGGTGGATTCCTGCGAGTTTGAATCATCGGTTACTGTGACTGTAACTTCTCACTCGTCGATCATGCCCATGGTCTCAGCGGACCTAGGGCGCCACTCAAGACTGAACAAACTCGGTACGGAGTAGTTACAACTCCGAACAGGGTAAAACCGGCAGTGTAGGGCGCACAGCACAATTTCCGTGGGTGAAAGTCTCTGCGCCGCAAACCTTCCTTCTCTTGTGGAATTATGAGACGAGAAAGAATCCCAAGGGACGGGTGTGGTGAATGGGCGGAAATCTGGAACGATGGACACGTCCTAGCATAGAGCGCGCATAATAGTTGTTGATCACAAGACGGTACTATTCCGTTAAGTGTTAGACACCTACTCTATCCGATGGTGGCTATTCTTATTTTTTATTCATCGTTGGTTTTTTGTTTTTATTTTATTTTTTAAGATGCTGATGTATTCTTTGTATCCCTTAGACTCTTCCCCCCCTGCTCTCATTAAAGAACAACCCAACTCAAGCCACATCCTCCACAACGGCAAAACCGGTTGGTGTTGGTTCTTCGCACTCCCTTGAGAGGGACATTTACGCACAGCAGCTCTACCACAGAACGATCCACCTCGGCAGTTCCAGCCACGGTAGATGTGAGCACAATATCTTTTTGCAAGTTTTGAGCTGCGTCGGGAGCCGTGCAGCTGGACCGCTGGCTTTTTTGTTTTCGGTGGTTTTGGCTCCGGCCTAGCCTTGTATGGCCTTCTTCCTTACATACACACAGCGGCAGTCGAGTCATGGAGCTAGATGAGGGGTGTTCGAGGCTCCTTGGCTAGGGTCTTGGCTTTGCTTTTTGTTGAAAGTTTTGACTTTGAAGAAAGAGGCTACGATGGTGACCGTGGTTCGACTTTACTCGAGCGAGTCGTTCGTACATACGTAGTATCAAAGCTGGAGTCGTTGCGGAGCTTGAGGAACTGTCGGTGGTGGTGTCAGTGGTGCGTCCCGATAATGGGACGTGCCGAGCGAGGATCGTAGACGTACATGGTGACAGCGCCATGGAGGCTCATACTGCCGTATGCATGTATTTGCTACCTGTTCTGCTTTTTGACTGTTACATATCAGGAGCTACATGTAATTTCCGCCATAGACGTGCTGCTTTGTTGACATTTTCTTGTCCTTGCTTTGGCTTCCTCTACAGCCTTCGGATAGGCTCTTTGGGCCTTGTTGTAAAAAAAAAGGGCAAGAAACTAAGCTTGGTGGCCACTTTCAGCTCCAGGGCTCCCTAATTTAATAGAGCGGTTAGGGACCCCCTGTCACGCCCCCCGATGAGCCCCCGTTAACGCTGCTAATAAACCCCTGCTAACGCTGGGCCACTCCTTACCAAAGGTGGGAACCTTCTGTCCCAGTGACCCAGGGAAGGCACAAACCCCACGCCCACCCATACTTCGCCCACGGTTTACCCACGCCCATAGGGCCATAGCCCACACTCTCTGTACCCACTAATTCACCAAGGCGCCTCCCAACGTCACGCTTGCTCTAAGCTCCCTAAAACGACTCCGTTTACAAACACCACCACCACCACCAAAAAAAACCAAAAAACCACGTAGTGCTCGCTTTCAAGAACGTATTCCGAACCTCTTCGACTAAAACGGTGACTTCAAAAGATGTGTCGGCTTTTCACTAAATCCAAATAAGAAGGGTCCCTGCCCACATCGTCCCATCTTACTTTCGGACGCCGGCGCCACACGGCTTAGCATCGACTGTTCTATTCTACCTGCTCATTTTCATCTTCACTCGCTCAACTCGGCCCGTTGATTACTGGTTCACAAGCTGGCGGCTGAATTCCCGGTTGTCCGCATATATTTCTAATGCATAGCGTGGATTTTCCATGACTGACGCGGTAGCAAAAGACGATTATCCCACTCTCCTCCAACATACATAGCGTACTCCCCCAATGCTTTGCTCCAAAAGTTACAACTCGTCGTGGTTCCGAATCCTTCGGTCCGTTCGTTATGCCAGTCTCAACCTTCAATGCTGATGCCAGTTCATATTGTCCATTGTCCATCCGTGCCCATGCACCTGCTAACCTAGCATGTCATGTCACGATATCTTCTGCCTGAGCATCTTCAGGTCTCAGCGCCGTCTCGGAAGACAAATCTCCACAATCACGATAGATACCGCAAACACTGCACCGTTTCTCGGTGATCCGAGGACGCATCGCCCCCTCACCTCACCTCACACCTCTTCCCATCTAATCTGATCCTCTCTCTCCACCTCATCTCAAACCCCCTCTCTTGCCCCTCCTCCCTTCTCAATCGACGTGGACCGGCGTGGTCGTTTCATGACTCTTATTATTATTTTGGCCGAGCCTATTAGTGTTCTGCAGTCGTCGCATTCCCACCGGTCCGGTTTCTAGCTTTGTCTTCTCCCCCACGGCTTAGTCCGATCATCTTTCGCTCTTTTTCCAACTCAACACCATTTCCCTATTTTTCCACCTCTCAGTTACTTGACGCCGTCGAAGCTTGTGTTATGCCTCCCGTCTCTACCATGTGCTGCGTCTTGATTTGACGGGGTCTTACATTTATCCCCACGAAACACATCCATATCCATATCCATATCCATGCCTGTAGGTGACCACCAAGACAATTCCAGACCCAAGCCCTGCATCTTTTCATTTGTCTGCCATCATGATGCCCGTCTTTTTCCACCCATCTCTCCGTATTTGCTTTTTGTCGCAGCCGCTACCACTTCCGCTGCCGTTGCCGCTGCAGCTACGGCTGAGGTTCACCATGCTCCTGATCAGTTGCTGCTTTGGCCGAGGATGTGTGATTCCGAGCTTCCACCAAGGTACCCATGACGTTATCATCATGTTGCTGGGAAAGCCCACTCGCAAGACACCATCACCAACCTACACTGGTCGTCTCTTGCAGCCGAACCTCTCGAAATCTCCCGATATCACGACGAAAAAGATACACCGGCTCCTCGGCTTTAAGCTGACACAAGCCGGCGCGGTCACACCCAGTCTCCATACACTCAGTATGGCTGTGATGCGCCCCGCACAGAACGGATAATGGCCATGGTCATGCCTGCGGCAAAGCTCACCAGGGATTTTCTCAGATGGGTTTTGCTACTGGCATAGGCTGCTAAAAACCCATGTCGTGCTTAGATCGGATGATGATCTCTCTTCCATACTCACTCCATCTCACGCGACAAGTCAAGACCAGACAAGCGAGCATGTTGTTCGTTGAAACCGAGCTGCTCCGTCTTGCTCCGGAGAAAAGACCGTGGCGGCAACGGCGTTTTGCCCACCAAGACCGAATCCTCTTACGTACAACACCTGTGTACAACTACGACTACGTATGCGTACGACGGCATGGTACACACGTACGTACGTTTGATTACTTTGGTCTTGGAATGCTAAGTCGCTATAATCGCGACGGAGAGAGGCTCTCTGTCCCTTGGTCAAGTGAACCCTTGAGATGAGACGTTGGGACCCAGCGCTTGGATCCCTGGGTCTAGTTCGTCTTGATTGGACTTGGTTGGTCGATCTTTGGCCGGCGCGGCTTGAAACAGGTTGCCGAAAATGGGAGATCCCTTTGGATGTGGCTTACATGGACATTTCACAAAGTACGGAGTACATTCGGCCTTATGTGGATGACCATATTGGTTTTTACCAAGTCTAGACGTTCCCACAGCTGCGGCAGCATTAGTGTTGACTCAATGAAACTTCGGTGACGCCATCGTTTCTGTTGGTTCACGCTGTCATTCACTCTAAAAAGATTGGGCTACGGCCGTCGGGAGCCACCCATCCATCATCCCACGCTTATCCCAGCCTCGTGCTGTTCCGTCGTGATACTCCCCACGGCCACACCCCACGACACCACGACCAAAACGAGAGAGCTGCCGTCCAAGCTCACACCATACCCACGCAAGCAGAAGCATGCTTGATGATGATGATGTCTCAAGTTTTTCTTTTTCGGTTCATTTTCCCGCTCCCCCTCTTTTTCCTCCTGCATACCACCTCTTACACCTGTTCTCATTTGCTGTCCCCATTGTTCCTTGCTGAGCGTCGCTGAGTAATTCCTAAACGCTGACAGGCTGGATTCAATATTCCAAGACATCCTCCATGCACGCCCCCCGATGAGGCGAACCACGCCGTGCAACCACCATCACCAACGGCCTCAAAACCGAATGGACGAATCATTTAAAGGGTAATTCAACGACGGATTACGACTGTTCATATATACACTCGTCGCTATTCGTTCCCGTTTCTCGTCCCTGTCCGTTCAGCTTTGACCTCAGCGAGGTGGATGCGGAAACGTAGAAGAAAGCAACCTGATGTTGGTCCACTCAATCTAAGCTAATGGCGTGGTTGCCGACCTCTTGTGCCCCAGAAAGAGGCGCATGACTGAACCGGAACATTCCCCAAAAGGACCTTGTTTTGCTGCATGCAGAGGGCAATTTTGGCCTGCTAATCCTCCTTGCTCTCCCTGGCCATTGTGGTTGTTGTTCACTGGCTCTCTATTCATATATTTTTTTTTTACACCGAGCCGCCTGTTGCGACCCGCTCTTACACTAAGCCCTCGTCGACATTTACATCTTCTCCTTACTCTACCTACTGTTGCTGCTCACTATCCTATAATTACCCATTCTCATTCCATATTCTCCATCATATCTAAACCATTAGCAGCAACATGGATCTTACTGGTCTATCCATACTCAATGAGCACGCCGTGAGGCTGCCCGGACCGCGTCTCTTACACCATCTCGTCAGCCCTGTCAGCAACAACACCGCGCTGGATTATACAGGAAACAACAAGCGGGTTTCTTTCAACTACGAAAAACTTCACCAAGCAGCAGATGCACTCGCTTCTCGAATAACGAGAGCCGCAGGTAGCGTCCAGGGGCGAACGCAACTTGTCGTTCCTGTCCTTGTTCATCAGTCTCCTCTCTTATACATCTCTCTTCTAGCCATCCTGAAAGCCGGAGGAGCTTTTTGTCCCCTGAACATTGATGCGCCACCTGAGAGAGTAAAATTTATCCTCAGGGATGTCGAGGCCACTGTTGTCGTGGTCTCGCGGGAACTCCGTGACGGAATTCCTCTGGACATTAGTCCGAATATTATTGTGATTGACGACGAAGATTGCAACCCTACTGATGTATCATCTTCAGAAGATTTGGAGATCGAACATCGAAAACCTCTCCCTGATGACCTTGCCTATGTTATGTACACTTCAGGATCAACGGGCACACCCAAAGGAGTTGGCCTCTCCCATGATGCCGCTACACAGGCACTCCTTGCCCATGATAAGCACATTCCCTCCTTTTCCCGCTTTCTCCAATTTGCGGCTCCTACCTTTGACGTTTCCGTCTTTGAGATTTTCTTCCCTCTGTTTCGAGGGTGCACCCTCGTCACAGTACGGCGGTCGGAGATGCTGAATGACCTTCCGGCCGTGATCAACACCATGGAGGTAGATGCCTGCGAGCTGACGCCCACAGTGGCGGGTAGTTTATTGAGGAAGAGGGAAAACGCGCCTGGGTTGAAGGTTCTCCTTACGATTGGCGAGATGTTAAATGTGCCAGTTGTGGAGGAGTTTGGGGGAAGTGATACAAAACCTAGTATGCTTTGGGCCATGTATGGCCCGACGGAGGCCACTATTCATTGGTAAGTGAATTACCGTATGTTGAAATGGAAAATAGGAGCTAATGAGGGTTTAGTACCCTTCAGCCTGCATTCTCGGCCGATTCAGGAACGGGAAATATTGGTATCCCCCTCGACACGGTGTCTTGCTTCATCATCGAAGAAACCAAGTCCGGATCTTCAGAACCTCAGTTCAAGGTGTTACCCCAAGGCGAGGTTGGTGAACTTGCAGTCGGCGGTTACCAACTTGCCGTGGGCTACATTAACCGTCCCGAACAAACTACATCTGTGTTCATAGATACACCCTATGGAAGAGCGTACCGCACAGGCGACAAAGCTCGTCTTCGCTCAGACGGAAAGCTAGAATGCCTCGGACGTATATCCGACGGGCAGGTCAAGCTTCGAGGCCAGCGTCTTGAACTTGGCGAAGTGGAACAAGCCGTTCTCAGGACATCAGGATGTCACAGCGCTGTGGCCGCGGTTGTGAAATCCATCCTTGTGATCTTTTGCGCCGTGGACATGGGTGTGTCAGAAGACGACATCCTCGAAAAGTGCAAGGACTGGCTCCCGCAGTACATGGTTCCCGGCGAAGTGGTCTTGATGCGAGATTTCCCCAGATTACCCAGCGGCAAAGTCGACAAGAAGCGGCTGAAGGATGAATATGAACAACAGAAGTCAAATTTGGCCGAAGATCCCGAAGGGCTGGAGCCGACCGATGAACTTGAGGCTAGAGTCATTGAAGTTGCGTCTGATGTGTTGAACTCTAGAGTTAACAGGGCGACAGGGCTTGCTTCCGCGGGGTTGGACTCGTTGCGGGCAATTAAGCTTGCGTCAGCTTTGAGAGTAGAGGGGTTCGAGGTGAGCTCGACAAGTATGCTGTCGATGAAGTCAGTTGGGGACCTTGTCTTTGTGATTCGAAGACAACCTTCAGCTGAGACTTCCAAACCTGCGAACGAGATCAGTTTACACAAAGAGCTGAACAGCATATTAGCAGAGAGCTCTGCGCTAAGAGAGATGAGCGAGTTGATTGAGGATGTGTTGTCCTGCACGCCCCTTCAATCGGCAATGCTTGCAGAGACCGCTCAAGATCCTTTGGCGTACTGCAACGAGATTGAGTTGGAGATCCCACAAGGATATACGGTAGAGCATATCTCTGCCGCATTCTCGGAGCTGGCGCAGCGCAATGCTGTTATGCGCACCGGCTTCACAACCTTCAACCGCACGTTCGTTTCCGTTGTCTTCAAACACCTTGGGGATGGACAAATAAAAGCTGTCGACAATTTCCAACGCTCCTTTTCCATTTCAGAATTAAAAGACTATTTACACCCATTCAGGATACAAGTTCGTCAAGAGTCTCCTGATGTCGGCGCTAGCGTGCTTGTTCACCTGCATCACGCAGTCTATGATGGCTGGTCTATGGATATGCTACTGTCAGACTTGTCAACACTCCTGTACGGCGGTTCAATACCGCTTCGACCTTCGTTCCATGATGTCGTTCAGTTTCTCAGCGGCGCCGGGGACCGAGAGGCTGATGATGCGGCGAGGGTGTTTTGGACGGAACATCTCGTCGGGTGGAACAAAGTTCCGTTTCCCAAGCTGCTACCAAGGCGAGATGCACCGAATGAGCTTAGAGTGAACCGCACGCAATTGGCCATTCCAAAACAAAAAGTCGATGCGCTGATTCAGAGAGTAGGGTGTAGCTCACAAGTCCTTTTTCAAGCATCGCTGGCTCTATTATGGAGTGGAATCATGGGAACACAGGACATTCTCATCGGTTCCGTGACTTCGGGCCGCACCATTCCTGTCGCTGGCATTGAGAGGATCGTGGGACCTTGCATTGCATCCCTGCCTCTTCGAGTGGATTTCAGCAGTATGACTGCGAATCTCGATGTTTTGAATAGTATCCATTCGAGTAATCGCAAGGCCATGCAGCATTGTGGTCTTCCTTTAGGAGAGATCAAGAAATTAGCCGGACTGCAGCCCGGTGAGAGCTTCTACGATATCTTGTTCGCGTATCAGGAGTCAGTCGATAGCCCTGCTCGCAAACGCAATCTAGTAAAGGAGACGCGCCACCTCGATCGTCTCGAGATTCCGGCCTTGTTTGAAGTTGAGCCCACAGAGGATGGGTTTATACTCCAAGTTACATACCGTCTAGGTGTTGTGCCCACGACTGTTGTTGAGAATATCGTGCAGCAGTTCGAGTCGATGTGTTTGCATTTGCTTGAGAACACGGATGCCACGATCAAGACGACAATACGGAATTTTGATACTCAACCGTCAGTGTACAATGTTGAACTTCCTATGCAACAAGAAAATATAGATTTGGCCCAGGGATTCGAAGCCGTCGCGTCGCGGATTCCTAAGCTTGAAGCGCTCTGCTTTGCGACTCAATTGTCTGGTGATAAGCGGACCACACGCACAACGTTTCAAGAGCTGAATGAAGCGGCTAATCAGATCGCTTGGTATTTGAGAGATCAAGGTGCGCAAAACGGCGAAGTAGTTGCGATCGTCATGGACAAATCGCCGAGCTTGTATGCCGCAATCCTCGCAATCGTGAAGGCAGGCTGTGCATATCTACCGATCCTGCCGTCAACCCCCACTGCGCGTATTGAAGATATTCTCAAACAAGCCGACGTCAAACACTGCTTGGTTGACAACGTGTCGCAAGTGTCTGTTCCATCGGTTTCTGGAATGAGCCTGGTCAACATCGACTCACCTACGGTGACGGAACAGTCAAGTACCAATCTTCACATTCGTGTGGATAGATCTCGCCTGGCCTACGTGATATACACTTCAGGAACGACAGGCGTTCCCAAAGGTGTAGCTGTGTCACAGGAGAACATCGTGTCCAACATTTCAGTCCTCCAATCAATGTATCCTGTGGGTACCAAGCCTCAAGGTCGTCTTTTGCAAACGTGCTCGCAGGCTTTTGACGTCTCCGTTTTTGAGATTTTCTACACTTGGCACTCGGGCATGTGTCTCTGTTCCGGGGTGAATGATACCCTTTTCGAGGACCTTGAGAACGCTATCCGTCAGCTGGAGGTTACACATTTGAGCATGACACCTACTGTGGCATCATTGGTCAATCCTCGTAACGTTCCTGGCATTGAGTTCTTAGTAACAGCTGGAGAAGCGATGACGAAGGTGGTGCAGGATAAATGGCACCAGTCGCTGTGGCAGGGCTATGGACCATCAGAGACGACAAATATTTGCTCGGTCAAGAAGATGACGGCTGACGATCATATTGAGCATCTTGGACATGCATTGCCAAACACCTCATCTTTTGTTCTCTTCCCAAACAGTATGGATGTATCTCCTGTCGGCTGGGCCGGAGAGCTGTGCTTTGGAGGTCCCCAAGTGGCCCCTGGATACCTCAATATGCCTGACCTCACGGCGGAGAAATTCATTGAACATCCTAAATATGGACGACTGTATCGATCAGGCGATCTGGGACGGATGTTGCCTGATGGTTCGCTCGTTTTCCTTAGTCGCATGGATAATCAGTTCAAACTCCGGGGCCAGAGGATTGAGGCCAGCGAAATCAACAGTGTTGCTACATCAAGTGAAATTGTGAGCTCTGCTGTGACAATGCTGGCTCGACGGGAGCCAACCGCGGCTGAGCAATTGGTCTTGTTCTACACCGTGAAAGGGGGCGAAGGAGAATTCCGTGAGGTTGAGGTTGATCTGGAAGTTCACCGGTCTCTGTTTGCGCTTTTGAAATCACGTTTGCCCGGTTACATGGTCCCTTCGTATTTGATTCCCGTGTCAACCATTCCGCTCACCCCCAGCGGAAAGGTATATTCTCATCTTCTTCGAGCGTGCTTTCAGAAGCTTGGACAGAATCACCTCGAAATCGTTTCGGGTTCGTCGCAAGAGCCTGATGATGAGGGCGATTGGACTCCGATCGAGACAATCCTTGCTGAAACGGTTGCAAGGGCTATGAAGTTATCGAGACAAGATGTTGGACGATGGACGCCACTTGCCATGTTGGGAATAGACTCCATATCTGCGATTCAATTAAGTCGCGAGCTTGGGGCTCAACTAAAAAGAAGAGTTGCCATTTCTGAGATTCTGCAACACCCTACTGTTGCTCAGCTCGCCCGGTACTTATCGGAGGACTCCCTGAATCAGGACGAGGCTGCACCTACAGAATTCTTTCCAGCATCATTCGTCAAGTCCGTCAAAAGTTCCTTCGCTCAACAGGGCAAAGTTGTCGAGGCTGTTCTTCCGTGCATGCCTCTTCAAGAAGCGATGCTTTCTCGTGGCCAGAGAAGCTACTACAACAAAGTCCTCTTGCGCCTGCACGTCGAGCCAGAAGGTATCAAATCATACTGGAAGACAATGGCGGAGAGGCATGAAATTCTTCGGACATGCTTTGCCGCCACTTCAGATTCTCAACGGGCGATTGCACAGATTGTCCTCAAGGACTATGAGATTCCGTGGATCAATCTGGACGTCAGCGAACCTTCATTCGATGGCGCGGTTCAGGAACACCTCAAATCTCTCCCTGATCCGATTGACTCGCAGACACCGCCTGTTTCTCTCGCACTTCTACGATATAGAGGATCAGTGTTCCTGTCTTTTATCTGCCATCATGCTCTCTATGACGCCGTTGCCATGGAACGACTCCTCAAGGAAGTCGAAGCTTTGGCTGGAGGAGTCCAACTTTCACGTCCCGTGTCGTATCAGACCTTTTTGCAAGCTGCCATGGATCTACCTGGTGATGTTGAGCAGTTCTGGCTTAAGCACTTTCACGGCTATTGCACATCGAGCTTGTTCGCAACCATGACTTTAGAGATGGATCAGTCAATTCATACCACCTCCCTGGACCTTCCTTTGGCGGAACTGCAAACCCGAATCCGCAACCTTGGCACATCGCTCTTGTCTGTGTGTCAAGCTAGTTGGGCGGGTGTCCTATCCATGGCGCATGGCAAACCTGATGTATGCTTTGGTAACGTCGTCAGCGGGCGTACTCTCAACTTGGAAGGGCTTGATAGGCTCATTGCACCATGCTTCAATACAGTTCCAGTTCGCGCCAACTTTGCTACTAACTGGAGTAACATCGAGCTGGTGAAGCAGCTGCACAAATTCAACACTGAGCTTTTGGCATATCAATTCACGCCGCTGCGGCTCATCCAGCGGACAGTAAATCGAACCGGCAGGCATTTGTTTGATACTCTTCTTCTTGTGCAAAAGCCGCTGCAGGACATTGACAGTAAAGTCTGGACGCTTGAAGCCGATTCGGGAGATATGGACATTCCTATCGTGTGTGAGGTTGTTCCATGCCCGAGCTTAAACTCACTCGTCATCAATGTTTATCGCGATATGAGCATTGTGACGGGTGATGTCGCTACCGCTTTGGCTGAGGCGTTCAAATTCCTGGTCAAGTCAACCGTCATTTCTCCTCATGCTACGGTCATGGATAAAGAACGTTTACCATCTTTTGTTGTCTCTGGCCTCAGCGCTCTGAAGCCGCGGCAAGAAAGACACGAAGCAGTCGATGTCTCGCAAGCTCGCAACGAGGAGTGGAGTGAGGTCGAGGTCCTCGTTCGTCAAGTTCTAGCTCGACTGTCCGGGGCACTGGAGTCGCAGATTCATCGCTGGACGACTATCTTCCAACTTGGTCTGGATAGCATTAACGCTGTTCAAATTGCTTCCGTTTTGCGCTCCCAAGGTTTCAAAATCTCTTCGTCTGATGTTATCGAGTGTCCTAGCTGTGCCAAGATTGCGGCAAAATTGCTCGAGAACTCGACTCAGAAGGAGACATTTCCGCCGAAGTTGTACGACTTTGGAGGTTTTGAGCGACAAGTTTCTTCGGATGTCCAGGCGAAGTTACCAGCTGATGCGAGGGTTGAGGCGATTTTGCCGTGCACGCCTGTACAGTGTGCTATGATTGCTTCGTTCCTTCAGTCCAGTGGGGAGCATTACTTGAATGCGGTCCGATACCAGGTTGGCCAGGGTGTTGTGATTGAGGAACTGAAGGAGGCTTGGAAGAAGCTTCAGGGAAGCCATCCTATGCTTCGGACTGGGTTTGTGGCTGTTAACCATTGCGATGCGTCGTTCGCAATGGTTAGATACCGTCCGGGCTCTACCCAACTTCCCGTGGAGATCCAACAAAGTAGTCAAGATTTGGATCTTCTGCAGCAAAAGAAGAAAATTACACAGGATATGCAGGATTCATTCCATATACTTCCCTGGAGGGTTCTCCTGACCGAAAAGCACAATGAAGTCAGCATGGATCTTCTCATTCACCACGGCCTTTACGACGCTCCATCGCTTCATCTGATGCTTGAAGAGCTGTCAAGATTACTGAAGGGACAAGCGCCGCGCGGGTTCCCAGCCCTTGAGCCTGCATTATCAACCATCTTGAGCAACTCCTTTGGCAGCAAGCAGCAGGAGAAGGAGTCCTGGGAGGCAAAGGCAAGCCAAGCAGTTGTCAACAAGTTCCCCGTCATGACGCCCCTTCGGATCGAGAACAGAGCCGTCAATTCCGATGGTTTCGTATCTTCGTTGCCCTTCTCCAAGCTCCAGCAAGCGACGCAATCTTCCAACATCTCAATCCAAGCTGCGATCCAAGCTGGCTGGACGCGCGTGTTGTCTTCATACCTTGGTGAGAGCTCCGTTGTGTTTGGAGTTGCTTTGTCTGGTAGAATCACAGATGAGACCAAGGAGGCACCTCTACCCTGCCTCAACACTGTCCCTGTCGTGGCCTGCAATAGCCAATCTAACGAGGAGTTGCTAAATTCCATGATGGAGTACAACCAACATCTTCACAAGCATCAGTTCTCTCCTCTCAGCCAAGTCCAGAAGTGGTTGGGCCACCCTGTTGGGACTATCTTTGACACTCTTATTGCCTACCAGAAGATGGACACCGATGAGTCGGTTGTGACGCCATGGAAAGTTGTTGCGGACGAAGCCATGGTTGAGTATCCTGTTTCTCTGGAGATTGAACCTGTTGAGAATGATCAACTTCGTCTTTGTATCACCTACTATGATGACATTCTTCCTCGGCCACAGGCCAAGTTCCTAGTTGAGCAATTCGATCTTGCTTTGACTCATATTGCTTGCAACCCCACCGGAAATGAAGATGATGCATGCAATAAGGCGCCCCAACTATACTCGATCTTGCCAGCTGAGTTTCCAACTCTCGATGCTCCGGTACGCCTCCTTCATCAATTTGTTGAAACAGGTGCGATCGCCAACTCAGACAAGATCGCCCTAGAATTTGTCTCTGGATTTGACGGTGAGATACCAATCAAACATCAATGGACATACAAGGAATTGGACCGCTTGGGCAGTAATGTGGCTAGTATTCTCAAAGACAAAGCTGCTCCTGGAAGCATCATTGCTATTCACTTTGACAAGTGTCCTGAGGCTTACTTTTCCATCCTTGGTATTCTCAAAGCAGGCTGCTCTTTTGTCGCTTTGGACCCAACTGCTCCAGTAGCGCGGAAAAGATTTATTATTGAAGACTCTAGAGCTCCTTGCTTGTTGACAACCGACCCGAGTGCTCTGGACTTTGAGGTCGATTGCATGGTTCTCTCCATTGACAGAGATATACTTGAGACCATGCTCGCGTCCCAGCCGGAGTACAAGCCAGCCATTTCACCTTCGGATACTTGTTATTGTCTATACACTTCAGGCACGACAGGCACACCAAAAGGTTGCGAAATCACCCACAACAACGCTGTGGAAGCAATGATGGCTTTCCAAGAGCTCTTCAGGGGCCATTGGGAAGACGACTCGCGATGGCTGCAATTCGCATCGCTACACTTTGATGTCTCAGTTCTTGAACAATACTGGAGCTGGTCAGTGGGTATGGCGGTTGTTGCTGCCCCGAAGGATCTTATTTTGGACGACTTGACTGCTACGATTAATAGGCTGGATATTACCCACATCGACCTAACACCTAGTCTCGCACGTCTCACACATCCCGATGAAGTTACTAGCTTGTGTCGTGGCGTCTTTATCACTGGTGGCGAGCAACTCAAGCAGGAAATTTTAGATGTTTGGGGACCCAAGGCCGTTATTTACAATGCCTATGGGCCAACTGAAGCAACCATTGGTGTTACCATGTATCAACGAGTTCCTATTAATGGGCGACCGAGCAATATTGGGAAACAATTTCCCAATGTCGGGTCCTATGTCTTTAAGCAAGGCACCGAGATTCCCGTCATTCGTGGCGGAGTGGGTGAGCTGTGCGTATCAGGCAAGCTCGTCGGCAAGGGTTACTTGAACCGACCTGAGCTGACTGAGGAACGCTTCCCCATGCTGAAAAACTTTGGGGAGAGAATTTATAAAACTGGAGACCTTGTGAGAGTTCTCCATGATGGATGCTTTGATTTCCTTGGTCGCGCCGACGACCAAGTCAAGCTCCGTGGACAGCGATTGGAGATTGCCGAAATCAACCATGCCATTCGCGCCGGCGTTGGTGACATTCAAGATGTTGCCACCATCGTGACAAGACATGGCACGAGTGGCAAAGATGTACTTGTTTCCTTTGTTGTTGGTCAGACATTGAAGAATGGAGAACTTCGTGTTCTTCCAGATGACGAAAGGTTGGGAGCTAAGGCTAAGGAGGCTTGTCAGGCAAGGCTTCCAGGATACATGGTGCCAACATACATTTTTGCCCTTCCTTCTATCCCACTATCCTCGAACAACAAGGCAGAAGTCAAGGAATTGAAGAGAATATTTTCTGAGCTCTCTCCTGAACAACTTATGGAGCTTTCTCGCGCCGTTTCAGCGCCTGTTTCAGCTATGGCGGTTGAGACGATGGGTAAACTGATCAATACTCTCGCCGAGTTTAGCAAGGTGCGTCCTGAGGACTTGGCATCTTCTACCAGCATCTTCGATGTTGGTGTCGATTCTATCACTGCTCTTAGATTATCCGCCTTGTTGAAGTCCCGTGGCTTCAAATCCGCTTCACCAGCTGTGCTACTCAAGTATCCCGTCATTGGTGACCTGGCCAATTCTCTAACAAAAACCCTCACCACTCAGCAAGACAAATATATTAGAGAGGTGAAACAATCCATCCAGGCATGTGGTCACAGATACCGCAGTGTGGTTTGCCGAAGCCTCGGCGTCAAGCCCGGTGACACCGAATACATTGCGCCATGCTCGCCTCTGCAGCAGGGTATTATTTCTCGAACTATGACCATGGAGCCACGAGATGCATACTTTAATACCTTTCATTTAGAACTCGATCCATCTACTTCCGCAGAAACTTTGCGCGTGGCCTGGAATGAGTTGGTTAGGACAGAGGCGATCCTAAGAACGGCTTTTGTACCATCAACAAACGGTTTCATCCAGGTGTCTCTAAAGAACATTGCATCTCCTTGGGAAGACGAAATCCTCGAGAATCATAACTTGCTTCTGAGATATCTCGAGAAGAAGAAGGCAGAGTGGATTCAGGAGAACGCTTCAACCATTTCTGCCCCTCTGAGACTCGTCTATGTGACCACACCTCAATCCAGAAGACTCGTCATCCATATCTTCCACGCGTTGTACGATGGTAACAGCTTTGGGATTATGATGGAAAGACTTTTGGCAAATTACAATCATATAGAAACGCCGTCCGGCCCACCATTCCTTGAGGCTCTTAGTCGCGGACCCTTGCTCAGATACGACGCTTGCAGGCCATTCTGGGAGGAACACCTTCGGGGTTGGACTTTCACGCCTGTACCGCAACTTGGACAACAAGAAGAAGCTAAGGCCATCACAGCTGTACGAGAGGTCTCTGCCCAAAGTTTGGAGCCAGTGAGATCTTCCCAAAACGTCACTCTTCAAGCAGTCACATTGGCGTTGTGGGCTGCTACCCTGCAGAACTACGTGAAGAATCCCGCAACCATTGGTGTTATCCTGTCTGGTCGAGCAATCGAGCTAGCGAACGTTGAGCACACGGTTGGCCCTCTCTTCAATACAGTTCCCTTCTTCTTCAAGCCTCCCCAGAAGCAGACTTGGGCGTCACTCATCCGCCAGTGCCACGACTTCAATACCGCGTTGCTCGACTTTCAGCACGTCCCTCTCAAAAGCGTCCAGAAGTGGTGCTCGGGCGGGAAGGCTTTGTTTGACAACCTTTTTGCGTTCCAGATTGAGGCTCCCCGGGATGCTGAGTCAAGACCTTGGGAGATTATGGACAGCCATGGGAGCCCCGATTATCCGCTGGCCCTTGAGGTGATCTCTACAAGAGAAGGAAGTCTTCGATTTACGCTTGTGAGTCAAGGACATGTCGCTACACTTCCGAAACTAGAGGACTTGCTTGACCAGCTTGAGAAGAATATCGGTCTCATGACGGGTACGCCAGAAAGCGAAGTGCCAGTCATCTGTGCTCAAATCTCCACGACAAAGCATGAAATTGCCCAAGAAATCGCCGCACCCGTCAACAGAGTCGTGAATTTTGAGTGGACAGACCAAGCCCGCTTAGTGCAGCAAGAATTGTCCCTTCTTGCTAATACTTCTCCGAGAGACGTATCCTCGACAATCACCGTTCTCGAACTTGGCCTTGACAGTATTGATGTCATCAAATTTTCGGCCAAGCTCAAGAGGCAGGGAATCAATATAGCTCCGTCACAGATCATGCGCTGTCAGACAATTGCTAAGATTATAGAAGAGCTGAATAAGTCTGTTTCAGTCGGGCCGCAGACTGTCAATGGAAAAGACACCCTTCAAGATATTAAAAACAGACTGTGGCAACATCTTGAACGGTCGGGGGTCGACATGAAAACAATTGAATCGACGCTTCCCCCCACTCCTCTCCAGGAATCCATGGTTGCTGGAATGATCCAGTCAGACTTTGGATCGTATTTCAACCACGACGTTCTTGAGATTTCTGACTCTGTAGATACCAAGGCGCTTCAAGATGCTTGGCAAGAAGTCATCAAGCGTTCGCCAATCTTAAGAACGAGCTTCTTTGAGGTTGACGATCACAATCTCAACATGGCTTACTGTCAAGTGGTAGCCAAGTCGATTGACCTCGATATCCAGCATATTCACTTGGATCAATTTGATGATGTGCAGCAAGTCATCGCCAGGGCGACTGAGCTAGCACAAGATGGGAAAGCCCAGAGAGATTTATTCCAGCTGGCTTTCGCTACCCTTGGATCTCGTAGATTTGTTGTCCTCTCTATGGCTCATGCTCTTTACGATGGGTGGTCACTCAGCCTGCTATTTCAAGACCTCCAGGCTGCTTACGAGGGAAAACAAATCTTAAGGACGTCTGTTGATTCATTCCTTTCACGGATAACGGACGCTGAGGGACCGGATGCGAAGGACTTCTGGGGCCAATACCTTGAGGGAGCGAACCCTACTCTCATTCCCACAAAGCAACTTCAGAATGTTGAGACTGCCACTGAACTGGAGAGGAGAGAGCAACCGTCAGCTCTTAAAATTTCCGAGATTACCTCGTTCTGCAAGCAGCAATCCATCAGCCTTCAAGCTTTATGCCAGGCATGCTGGGCCATTATGCTTGCTCAGCGGATGCACACCCTCGACGTCACCTTTGGAGTCGTCGTGTCTGGTCGTGACTTTGAGGGTGCTGAAGATGTAGTCTTCCCTACGATGAATACCATCGCGTTGCGGTGCGTGCTTTCTGGGTCACCATCAGCATTCCTCCGGTACCTGGAGGAGAATATGGGCGACATTCGAGAGTTCCAAAACTTCCCGCTCAGAAAGGCGCAAGTTTCCGCCAATGTCCACGGGCAGGGCTTGTTCAATACTCTATTTATCCTGCAGCGATCTCCCGGAAATGAGATAATTGAGCAGATGTTGAGATCGGTTGGCGGATCATCGGCAACCGAGTATCCTATTTGTGTCGAGGCTGAGGCGCTCGACAATGGCCTCATTTGGAGAGTCGCATGCCAGCCAGAGTTCAGTCTCACAGAAAACCCCGAAGATCTTGTCTACGGCCTTGACACAATAATGAAATTCTTGATGACATCAGACGACTCGGACATTCTTTCGTTTGAGGAACGAGGAGTGTCTATCTGCGGGATGCCTCCAATCCGGCTCAATGATAGCACCGAATCCGAAATTGTCGCAGTAGAAGATCACACAAGTGAGAGTGAGGGGTGGGATCCCACCTCATTGGAGATTCGAGAAACCCTGCATCAAGTCTCGGATGTTCCAGTAGCTTCAATTAGAAAGTCTGTCAATCTCTACAACCTAGGTCTCGACTCAATCAGCGCCATCAAAGTTTCGACGCTACTACGCAACAAGGGCATCAACTTGAGACCTCGAGACCTCATCCAAGCCGTTAATGTCTCTCAAATGGCTGAAATGGCAGGCAGCATTCATGCTAGCAGTCACAATACCACTACTGCTCCCAGCACTTGGGAGCCACCGCCGGATATTGATGCAGACAAGCTACTTGCAAAATTTAGCCTCTCCAAGGATGAAGTTGAACTGCTTCCCGCCCTGCCAATGCAAGTATACATGCTGAGTGCGTGGGAAAATGGAGGGGGAGCTGTCTTTTATCCTGAGTTTCCATGTCATATCGAAGGTCCTGTTTCCAAAGAAACAATTCAAGAGGCTTGGGACAAGCTCGTCATCGAAATGCCATTGTTACGAACTTGTTTCGTTGCTACCAGCTCGCAGGAGATTCCATTCTTACAGGTTGTTCTCAAACACCACCATATTGCCTTGGAGTCGCCCCCGCAAAATGGTGAGATAACAAGTCTTCTTGAACCACTAGTCAGAGTCCAGCTTTTTCCGAAAGACGATCAGTCATGGGCATTCCGCCTGAGAATTCACCATGCCCTTTATGATGGAGTCAGTCTTCCTGCTATGCTCCAGAGATTTTCCGAGCTACTTGGTCGTGGCGCACCAGTTAGTCTGGGACCTGGCATGGCGCAGTGGAGGCAATTTGTAGCTGAACAGGCCTCGCAACCTGCTCGTGAGGCTAGACATTCCTTCTGGACAAAATATCTACAAGACAGTCCTCAGATGAACCTCCAAATATCTTCCACAGATGTCAAGGAACGAGTGTCCCAGTTTTCTAAATCAGCACTCCCCGACCTGACTGGCATTCAAAAGACTGGCGCCCAATTTGGCGTTTCCATTCAAGCCTTGTTCCTGGCGGCTTATGCCAGGGTCCTTGCAGGGAAAGAAAACACTTCTGATGTTGTGTTTGGAATTTATCTCGCCAACCGAACAGCAGAAGATGGTCTTCCATCAATTTATCCAACGCTGAATCTCGTACCGCTGAGAGTCTCTATCCCCAAAGAGCGCTCACTTGTCGATACTGCTCTCTCGATCCAAGAAGACATCCATACCATCTCCTCCGAGGGCCGCGCAGACGTCGGCCTTTGGGAAATTGCCAACTGGACTGGAGTGAGAATCACCTCTTTTGTCAATTTCCTCAGTCTGCCGAACCAGCTAGGAGTGAGCGACCAACGAGTCAAGGTGGTGTCGGAGGATGGACTCGCACCAGCGAGTAATGACGGGCCCGCGCTTCTCGCACCGTACGTGAAGCTGCACAATAACATTGTCAAAGACATCATATCGGTAAGTCTAATCCTCGTCACTGATGCGAATGTCATAAGCTAACTTGTTGGATTTATAGATGGCAATAGACACCGAAGCCTCCGTCCACAACTCCGGACTTGATATCGGCGTCTTTGCGTCGCGTCAGCAACTGTCAGGCGGTGAAGTCGCAGGAATGGTGTCAGATATGGTACTGCACCTTGAGAAGATTAGGCTATGAAATAGAGGGCAAATATAGAAGTCACGGCGTTGGCGGATCTTTGAGTGTTTCATGTGTCATGGGTTATGTAGTCAAGATTCTTGTGGGTTTTCAAGCAATATAAATATTCAGACCGTTTTATGGTCAAAAAAGTCAAATGGTTCCCAATTCTCCAACGCCAGGTTGATGCATGATATCGATCACAGATGCGTACCCATGTCTTAAAACCTTCAAGAAATTTCACCATAGAAGGTGGTGCCCAAGTAAATAATGCTCCTTAGCATCCATCACACAGAGTAGCCTAACATGGACTGATCCGGAAAGAGAATTATGTTGGCTAACCGCACGACCTCTGCCTCCGCGTGCGAATTTGACGAAGCACTTGTCAAGCTCTTCGTTTCGGCCTCGGGCTCCATTTCTGAATCCTCATCCTTGGATTTAGACCGGTCACTTGGCGGAGTTCCGGCTCGAGTACCAGCAACCTCCCACGGAGCCAAACCCATAGCCTGCAATGCAGCAGGACCACCCATATCAGCAATTTCCTTCTCTCCAGGTCGGGTTTCAGCATCTTCCAACACGGTTCCTCGGCCGGTGGAGTCAAAATCTGGGCCTGGATGCCCTCGTTGAAATGCTTTCCTCTGACGAGCAAGGTACAGAGCGTTAGTTTGAGTCAAGGGAGCCGCTGGGACGTACAAGAGCATGCTAACTCTGTCGTTGTCGTGGCTGGGTGTCTTAAGACCGTAGCTGTTGCTGGAGAGGTAATATGGCAGGTCAGGATGCCAGAAGACGTAGTCGCCCGGTTGCAGAGTGGGGAGAGTAATCATGCTTCCGCGCAAGTTAAGATGGGGGTGCCAGTGCTCCGTGATTCGTTGAGCGTGGCCAGGAACAGCTCCATGGATAATCGAGTCGGGATCCTTCTCGAGCTTCCAGTTTTCTGGAGCAAGGTATGCCTCCCATTCTGGTCCGCTACGATTCTCTGGAGGTGGTGTCTTGGTGCTGAAAAAAGGTCGCAGCAGGTAATAGGCCGTCGCAAGCTTTGGGGATGGTAGCAGTCGAACCATGCCGGGCTCTACCGTAGACATGCCTAAGACTCCTTGGAACATTCGAAAGATGGTGCAAGCGCCATAACCGTTGTAGAGGTCCATTGTAGCAGAAGTGCGGCTGGCGCATTCCCACGGGTCATGATCTTCCCAACGGCCATGGAATACATGATTGTACGTGCCTGCATGTTGGTAACCATCAGGCTCCCAGCGTTCTAGCGAACCATTATCAACCTGTGCGATGATGCCTGCCGAAGATTCTAGCGCACTGATCCAGTCATCTGCCGATTGCGGAGGCTCGAGAGGGGGAATGTTGAGATCGTGCGACTTTCTTTCGCCGCCGCCACCATGTACTCGTAGCCGATCTACATAGGTAATGGGAAGCCGCGTGACGAGGCGATCGTCTGGAGTTGTTTCCCAGAGACTCATCATGAAGCGTTGGGCACTGAGAACGCTCGGATGGGCGCGAGCATGGACTTGCGCAGGGGTCCAGAAGAAATCGAAACAGGCAGGATCATGCTTCTGTGCCTTGATGTGGCTCTTGCTGTTAAGATACTGGATTGTTTCACGCACAGCGACGTCGCAGTCGTGCTTAGGGACGACCTTGCGAAGAACGCCAACGCCATAGCGCCTCAGGTCACGGCCGAATCGGGCAGTTTGCGCCGGGTCGTCAATATCGGCGAACTCAATGGACGGAATAAGGTGAGCACCAAGAGATTCGATATGGTCGACTTCAGCACGGAGAGCGTGGAGTAGACGAGTCCAGCTGGTTTCAAGTTCAGCTTCGTGGCCGCGAATAAGGTTGCGTTTGATGCGAATAAAACGCGATGGTAAGGGGACAGGTTCAGGGCCCCAGAAAGAAAGAACGGGAGAGTCCTTGTCAACAGCGGCCGCGGTGGCAGCAGCGGTCATGTTGGCGGAAGTGGTGGTAGAAGAAGACTTTGAGGAGGACGATCTTCCAGCGCTGATAGCTGGAGTGGGGTTGGGAGTTCTGAGGGACGATGATGGCGACGATGTAGCTGTTGAGGCGGCAGCTGAGCTTTGCGCTATGCTCGTAAGCTTGGCAATGTCAACGGCCATAGGCGCTTCAGTGGACAGAGACACTCCCGCCATAGCTCCTGTTGTGTGTGGAGGGGTTGCTGCCCTTACAGCTGCAGCCTGGGAGGAAGCAATGGCGGCCGCGACGGCTGCCGCCAGAGTCTTTGTTGAAGTTGAAGCGGAGGCTGAATGAGTTGGGCGGTGGCGACTTTTGTTGATCCGTCCGCCTTGCGAGTGCGCGGCGATTGTGTGCGCGCGTGTATGCTGAACTGTTGTTGATGTTCTGGCAGTGAGAAGTGCGGGCGTGACTCTGGGGGATGAAGTGCTATGATGGTACGAGGGCGGGCTTGGGCTTGTAATAGTCCCATTATCCGGGGAACCCACGCTTCTGCCGGGTCGGGCCACATCCATTCTTGTCTCTTTGGGAAAGGTCACCCCTCCTCCATCGTAGCTTCCAGGGAAGGACGCCGAGTCTGATCTTGATGTCAGAAACTGCACCTGTGATGCTCTTACTGTGTCAATGGAGGTTGCTGTTGCTGTCGCTGTTGTTCTTGTTGTTGCTGTCGCTGATTCCGCTGCTGCGTTTGTCAGTGGCTCCAAGGTAACACCTTCCATTTCGTCTGCCTGAAGGCTCTCCCCTCCACCGCCAACTCCGCTTCCACCGTCCTCTCTTCCTCCCATAACATGATCCAAAGAGCGACCACGTCCTGCAACCGCCGCTGCCGTCGCCGCTGCCACTCCAATTGCAGATGCTAAACCCCGCGCTCTCTCCAGTATTGCTGGCGGCGGGGCCTCTTCCTCCGGCTGTGGGGGTCGGTCAACTGACGACGTCGCCATGCTTGTTCTTCTCCAGTCGTGCTGGTGTTAGTTAGTCCCGTCGATGCTGTGCTGCCACCGTTGCTCGCGTCCCAAACAATGATATTCGCGACCACGATTTCACCATACCAAGGTTACCACGAGGTTCTAGGCAATAGATTCGAGGCAGGAGCGAAACTTCAAAGAAAAAGAGGGGGGAAATTGTTGTAACAGGAATTTGTAAGTCTTCTAAGCACCGTTGTGATCCCAAAGTCAAGTACGGAGGAAGTCAATAGATGATATGTTGACTAGCTCTTAGACAATCCTTCGGTCCCTTTGTGACTCCGAAAATCGAAACGTCCCAGTCAGGTGGATGAGCGCCGAGATTGACGAGCAGTTGGCCAGGCCGGGCATTTAAAGCACCCCCTTTTGCCTTTGCTCACGCGCAAGTATCGACTCTGGACTCACGACGCCCCTCACCAGTTGTCAGTCCGTCTTGGAAATCAACCCGACGGCAGCGCAAGTGGATCTTTCAGCAGTTTTCGGCCCTGACATCCGCCAGTTCGAGCCCTCGGTCCTCGACGTTCCGCCCCGAAATTCCCGGTAGCCCCCCACAAGCGCGCCCCCCACAATCTTTCACCCCTCCACAACCCATGTGCTCTCCCTGCGCATGGGTGAACGGCTCTCCGGGCCATGGCCCATTCCAAAGAGCCAAGGCCCGCGAGTTCAGCCTATCATGATCGGCGAACCAGAGCGTTTCTCGAGGATTCGCCACTGTCCGGGCCTGTGATACGTGGAGGCAATTGAGACTCTGATGCATCTATACGTTTCGACCGATCTACTACCATATGGCCCGCTCAACCGTCAAGTTCTTATCGTCGGGATATCTGCTCGGTTTATGTTTGATCGATTTGCCCGCCAATCAATCTCTCAGATACATGGGCCGCACACCCAACAGGGGCATCATGCGGATCGTGGATGATGCATGCAATATCACAACCGTCGCCTCGTCGAGGCTTGAACGATCCAGCTGTCCATCCACCTTGGAGTTCCCTATTTAGCCATGACCCCAGCATCCATCAACCCAGCCCGTAATTATTTTCGGATTCAAATCAGGGTAGGTCCATGCACCATTAGCTTTTATGTGTACAGAGCCGGTAGCTTTCATTTCCAGCATCTCTCCTTCCCGTTGAATCCTGGTTCATCGGCTTAAAAGCGACATTCCGCGGCGATTGGCTGTCGGCCCGCAACCCCATCACGGCACAGGTCCCCACCGATGGCATCGAGTTAGTGCATTCGTCTTCTAATTAAACTCATGAAAGCACAATGGCACAGGGAATTTATTCAGAATAATTTGTTTTATCACATGCACAACATGGATCACACCACGTCACATCTCATTGAGGAGTTATTAACTCTTATATTGGTATCTCGCTACATTTTGTTCATTCATACTGTCATACATAAAACGTCGACGCGGTAATAAGTTATGATACATCAAACAGCACCTTACATCCAAGACGGATTACAAGGTAATACACGCCACAAACACGCCCATCATTTACAGGCGGGATCGGTCAGCAAGCTTCCATCCCTGCTCCTGAGCGATGAGCTCGGCCGCGCGCTCACCAGCAGCGAGGACGGTTAACATGGGGTTGATGGAGGGCATATCAGGGAAGATACCAGCATCAACGATGCGCAGGTTCTTGATGCCACGGACCTTGAGCTCACAATCCACAACAGCCATGGGGTCGTTCTTGATGTCACCCATCTTAGTAGTACCAGCAGGGTGGTAGACGGTATGAGCGGCGCGTCGAGCGTATTCGCTGATCTCCTCGTCAGTCTGAACCTTGGGGCCAGGGGCGACCTCGCTCTTGAGCCAGTCCTTGAAGGGAGCCTGCTGTGCAATCTTCCGGGCAGCCTTGATACCTGCGACTAATGTGGCAGCATCATAGCCCTCCTTGTCGGTGAAGTAACGGAAGTCGAGAGCGGGCTTGACTTGAGGATCGTTTGAGGTGAGGTAGATACGGCCCCGGGAGCGAGGGCGGGGAATGTTGGGAGTCATGCAGAAAGCATAACGGTCGGGAATGGCGGGGTATCCCAGTCTCTCAGTGTTAAGGGTGAAGGGGATCTGGTAGCAGTGCATCATGATGTCAACAGCGTCGCCGTCAGTGCCAGCGGCATTCGGGGGCTCATAGCGGAGGAACACGGCAGCGTCCGAATCCATGGTAGTCTGGTTGGCGGGGACGGGCTTGTTCAGGTCCCACATAATGATAGTTTCGGGGTGGTCGAGGAGGTTCTCACCAACACCTGGGATGTCCTTGACAACGGGGATGCCAACACTCTCAAGCTGGGCACGAGGGCCAATGCCTGAGTTGAGAAGCAGGCGGGGTGTGTCGACGGCACCAGCGCAAAGGACAGTCTCCTTACGAGAACGCAGAGTGTAAGTCTGGCCAGTCTTGAGAGTGACGACAACGCCAGCGGCCTCGTCGTTGTCGACAAGGAGCTTACCAACATGGGCCTCAGTGAGGACGGTCAGGTTTGGTCGGCGCTCATCACCTCGCAGGATGGGGTGGATGTAAGCGACAGAGGCGCTGCTACGGCGACCGTTATCGGGGTTGTAGGAGACGGAGAGGAATCCGGCACACTCGGTGAGCCTGCCCTTCTCAATGATCTCGTGGTTGAAATCGGTGACGACGGGGATGCCCAGAGCGTCAGAGCAGGCCTTAACCCAGTCTTTGCACAGCTGATTACGGTGACGGGGATGGACGGGCTGGATGGAGTTGCGCAGGTTGTCGCAGTGGCGCATCATGGTCTTGAAGTCCCAGCCAGTGCAGCCCTGTGCGACCCAGCGGTCCATGTCATGCTCGAACGGGCGGAAGGAGATGAGTGTGTTGTGAGAAGAGCAGCCACCTAGGACTTTTGCACGAGAGTGACGGATGTGGCTGTTGCCCATGGGCTGCTCAGTGGTACCGTAATCATAGTCGAGGTCACCGCCGAGCAGGGTGAGCCATTCGCGCAGGTCCAAGACTTGGTTGAGATCATAGTCAGAGGGGCCAGCCTCGATGAGCAAGACCTTGGTCTCAGGGAGGTAGCTGGACAAGCGAGAGGCCAAGACACAGCCAGCGGTACCACCACCAACGATGATGTAGTCGTAGGCGTCGGTGGGGTTGGCGGGTAGGTAGGGAGTAGTCATGATGGCGGAATTGGAGGAGCAGCTAGGAATATGGATGGGTATGAGGGTATCAAAGGTTCACAAGAAGACCGGTCCAACTGATGAGCACAGTCAATGCGAATTGCTATGTTCGTATGATATACAATTGCTAATTGAGAGGATGAAGAGTGTTGGAGAGAAAGAATACGAGTCAAGAGGAAGGCTAAACGCAGTGTTTTGAATGAAAGGAAACGAAGAGCAGCGGCGCGAGGTGGGGTGGTCCGGGCCGATCGATACAGCGACAGCACTGGAACACAGGGCAGGGATGCAATGGAAAGCAGATAGGATCAAGACGAGAACAACACAGTACGAGGATGTCGAGGTACCTTGCAGCTACTAGCTTTGGCAAGTCAGATTTCAGCAAGGGTTGGTGAGGCACACACACACAGCTGTATGGTAGCAACAAGCAGACGGTGCTGGGCGAGGCTAGTCATGATGGAGTGGAGCAACCAGTGCCACCAAGAGAAGCGGGTGTCTTGGAGATGGATACGCGACGGTGGCGGAGGAAGCGGGGCTAGCAAAGAAGAGCGGCTGAACCGTGAAAGACGGAAAAGCTTCTCACCGACATTCACCTAGATAGCAGCGCTTCGATGGTGTTGAGGAATGAGTTCGGATGGCACTCGATTGGACATGTGAGTGTCCGGAGTTGTGCAGGCCGAAGCCGTGTGGTCTAGAATTTGGTTGCTTGCCTAGACAGAGTATGGTTCAAAAGGCTAATAGGCTGACCGGTGAGATACAACCCTTCCGCATGCGTTCTCGAGCACCAAATACCGTAATTAATTAACCTGTACGGATTACAGACTACAGCAGACGGAACCAAGAAACAAGGGTCCAGAGTCGTACGGTTTTGCGGCAAAGTGAGGATCCACGGTGAACGCCGTCTCCTTGTCTTTTTTTCGGTGCTCGGGCATGACCGTGAGCCTCTACTTGTGCCTCCGTCGCCGTGTCGTCGCCGCCTGTGCCGAGCGGTCGTCAGCATCCACACTGTGCCACCATTACCGGCCTTTCACCTCCACTTTTGAATGAGGATATCCAACCACGGCACCGTCTTTTCGTTAAGATTTCGTTTCGCATAATCCTCATGTGGGGACGGGGCGCATCGAGGCAACGCAGAGCCCTGAATCGAGAGTTTCTTCTGCTCTGGCTTTTCCATGGCCACTTATCTATTATCCAGAAGGCTGCTGACCTGGCCGCAAGGGGTAATCCACACCTAAAACGGGGAAATATACCAAGACGGGACAGCTCGAGATTGTGGACTGCCATGTCAGGCTAGGCGCAAACAGTAATGTACAGCAACGAGCTGTTGTCTATGCTACAATATGAAAGACTATTGCCTCGACCCCCTACACCTACTTGGAACAGCTCCCAATTCCATCGCGGAGAACCATCTTTTCTGTACCGATCAGGTGATCATTAGCAGGCATTCTCGGGATTGAGATAGCCACCAATGCCTGTTTATGGGAAAATCAAGAGCTGAGGCCCTTGTCATCCCTATCGCAACGCACACTCGAGCTCATGAACATTTTCTGTGCACGGATGGAGAAATGAGCCAGCGGAATCCAATGACGTAGCACCTGGGGCCCTGTCCCCGCCCAACCAAAAAAATCTTGCGGGGCGACATGACGGCTATTGGCGGTCGCAAAAAATAAAGGACCAAAGTAAAGGACCAAATTGCCAAGCGCCCCGTCAAATACGGAGACACTGGCTGCTGTGACGTAGTTACATACAGAGTAGCTAATGCTATTGAAGCAAGAAATTTACAAAAAAAAAAAAATAGAGAGAGGGAGAGGGAGCGAGAGAGAGAGAAAAGAAAAGGGAAGGGAATCTGGAATCTAGAAACTGGAGACTGGGCCGCTTGAGTTGTCAATGGAATTGGCGAATGAGACAAGAAAGATCTTGGGCGTGCCAAGGTCAAGGGTCCCAGTGCCAGGATCTACTAGATACAGTGCAGTTCAGTCTCACCTGCAGGGACAAGCCACCTCAGCTTTCCCTTGAGGAACTCCAACTGCCGCGCACTGAGCCGGTCCGGTTGGCTGGGAATTGGGGGAATTAATACGTTGCTGGTTATGGACTCCAGATTTTCCTGTTGATCAATAGATTGACCAGGAACATCTCGTTGCTGTTTTGCTCCAGGTGTACAGAGCATGGTGCTCGGCACGTTCAATCAGGGACTGGGTGTCAGAAGATTCCACTACAGAAACGATAGTGTCAATCACCGTCCTACATAAAAACAAAGTTGGGATTGGTCACATGGATAGTCTACATCTGTATTGAGAAATAATTATCCTGCGCCTAAAAATTCACTGTTTAATGTCCTGTGAGGCCAATACTACGGGGAAGCCAGTGGGTAGGTGACCTGTGGACAACCTCAGTAACTACGAAGCAGAAGCCCAAAATTCAGATAGGCAAGCTTAAATTGTACTATGTACTTACAGCAATCAACTTTCTCCCCGGACCGGGCTTCCTTTAGAAGTTTTTCTATTCCCGTTTGGTACAATTCAACATCTTGCTCGGTGACTTCGTCGGGAGAGTGGCGTGAACTCGTGGTTCTGGTGTGAAAGCTATATTGCTTAACAGCAACGCATATTTGATCGTGCACCAATCATCTATTAGGCTAGCTCCTCTCGCAGCATGATGGCATTTAGGTTAGAGTCCATTGGAACATACTTGTCGACCTAGTATTCACTGACATGGACCAAAAAACGCTTCTCTTTTGGAATTAAGGATCATCGATGAGATAATCTGGCCTAGTCTCAATAGACTACATGGCGATATATGAAACGATGGAATCTCAGGTTCCTTTCTATGTAGAGATTAGACGAAAGCTCCGAGAGGACAACCCCACCTAATCGCACCTGAGAGCCTTGCAGCCAGCCAGCCAGCCAAAAGCAAATGTAAAACATCATCAAGACACTGAGAGTTGAGGGGTTGGTCATCTTGGCTAAATCAAACTGAGTACATGGGCCCAATGATTCAGATTCTTTAGCTGATATTATTATAAAAACTAGGCAACGCAAAGGGGCCCAGTCTTATGACGGAGGAGTCTGGAGGCCAGGTCGGTGCCAATTCCCTCTCCAATCTATTCAAAATTACCAACGACAGCTGGCCCAATTGCTGTATACCAAAGGAGGAGCTTCTAAGATTATAATTATTTTTACAAATTCTGTTAAGCCTCACCCGCAATCTTGTCCTTCGTTATGAAGCTGCTGCTATCGCATTTAGCCCCGCAGGTTCGTCATCCTCTCATGGGACACCACTGGCGCCAAACCCGATTTACGCAAATGGAGGGGTTTTTTTCTTGCTTACATTTATGTCCTTACCAAGCGCTTTTACCTATGTGGAAGGGTTTCCTTAGACTCTCGAGGCACTCAAGCTCAACTATAACCCTGGCCGTCGATACCTGTAGCTTCTCGTAAGGTTAAGTTCATCCCAGGCGACAACAATAT
This sequence comes from Mariannaea elegans, assembly GCA_930272665.1. Classification (NCBI taxonomy): domain Eukaryota; kingdom Fungi; phylum Ascomycota; class Sordariomycetes; order Hypocreales; family Nectriaceae; genus Mariannaea; species Mariannaea elegans. The sequence continues at coordinate 29,101 of CAKNEU010000118.1, forward strand.
GCCCATATCCAGCCGTAACAACGCCTCAAACTTTCGCAACATGATTCGAATTGAGTTGCCCTGTTTGTCATCGCTGACTCCCGTCTGTTCACTCAACTACCGGTAGTCGCTTCTTCCATTCCATTGACTTTTATGACCCTGATGCGTGCGCGTAATCACTATGGCATTAAAGCCCTTTCCTTGCTAGCATTCAAATATTTTCGGTATTTCTAGCCGCTGAGTAACTGTATCCTTGACACGAGTACCGCATCAGTAAGTGGAACAGCTGATTAACTATATATATATACAGATTATATGCATGAATGACAATATGCAGTGTGACAATTTGATACACACAGCATCACATTTTTCGTTTTGCCCTGCTCGAAATTGGCATCACAAAGCTCGTGTCCAAGCAGGTGTCAATCAGTGACGACTCCAGCGTCAGCTCCGTTCTCTCCACCCTTTCTGAGCTGCGCAATCTTCTACTTGTCTACCTATTTCCCTCAGCCCCAACCTTCCCCCCAATGATCTGACGCCAGGCGTCTGACATCCTCGTGGTCTCAAGGTCTCCACTTCTCTCGTCGTCTCCGGGCCGGTCTAATTTCTTTCCTTTTTGGCGGCGTTTGAAGATATCAAGATGGGGTATTGAGGGGGCACAGGGGTGGATGGACGGTGTTGTCGCATACAGTGCAAAATGCGACTTGGGGGATACTTTGCGCGGCTATGCAGGAGGAACCCATTTTTCCGTTTAGTTTTTCTGTGTGCTTTGCCGTATGAGTGTAGGATCAGCGATGAACTCGGCCGTGTAAGTGAAATTTTCTTTCGTTTGCCATTGATAGGAAGAAAAATGTGGTTCAATTATTCGCCCATTCGATTATATCGCTGCCGACCTTCTTTCAATTCGTAATAATCTGTATGGTATATTGCCTTCCGCCCTGAGGCACTTGGCCTTATTGTTAGTTCAGCCCTCCCCTCCCGCTTAAACCTTTAGCAATAGGTCATGACACCTCCCTGTTCCCCTAATCTAATTTTCAAGCTTCGTACTCCGTACCCTGTAACACTATTCGTACTCACATGATCGGAATCGCTTCGACCTTTGCCGCTCCCCCGCCTCCTCCCTCTCTGAATCGACAAATCTGCATCTTAAAGGTCTCCCACCGGATCGGCGTGCCTTTCCCAATCAGCTCTAGACTCGTTCCATATTGACTTGCCTCTCTCGGCAAGGTCGCCTTTTGGGAGCGCGCCTTATGTAATCGTCGCTACGTTCCGCTCCCGCCTGGAAGAGCCCAATTCGGACTGTGTGAAGGTGCATTGAGCGCGCGCTGTGTCTGGGCCCCTCCACCGTCGTCATTGCTTGCTCGTTCTCGAGTTACCAACCATATTGACCAGCTTCTTTTTATCTCTCCTCTCTGAAAAGTCTTTTTGGTCTTCACTTTGAAAGCAATTGCTCCCGATTTTTTGATTTTTTTTGGTTCTTATTATCCTCTCGTCAATTGCAATCATCCAAACACCACGGCATCATGACCTTCGCTGCCGAAATTCATACCTTCCACACGGGCCGCCCACAGCCCGAGATTTCTTCCTCATCCCATACCTTCACCTCTGTCGACCCCAGCAACGCAAAAGCCCTCGCCACCATCTATACCACGACTCCCTCTCAACTCAACGATACCATTGCCGCTGCTCAAGCAGCCTTCCCTGCTTGGGCTGCTATCCCTGCTCCTCGCCGTGCTGCCATTCTTCTACGTGCCGCCGCTATACTTCGAGAGCGAAACGACGAACTCGCCCTCACCGAAACCCTCGACACCGGCAAAGCTTGGTCCGAAACTTCCACCGTTGATATCGTCACCGGTGCTGACGTCCTTGAATACTATGCCCATCTTGCTGCTGGCAGCATCCCCGGGGAGAACACCCGCTTGAGAGCCGACGCTTTCGTCCTCACTAGCCATGAGCCCCTAGGAGTGTGTGCCGGCATCGGTGCTTGGAACTATCCTATCCAGATCGCCTTGTGGAAGTCTGCACCTTGTCTTGCTGCCGGCAACTGCATGGTTTACAAGCCCAGCGAGGTGACACCTCTCCACGCAAACACCCTGGCCCAGATTTACATTGAGGCTGGTGTGCCTCCTGGTGTCTTCAATGTCGTGTACGGCGACGGTCCTGCCGTTGGCGCCCCTCTTGTTGCTCACGAGGGTATTGCCAAAGTCAGCTTCACTGGCCAGGTTAGCACTGGCTCCAAGGTAGCCGGCCAAGCTGCCAAGGATATGAAGGGTATCACTATGGAACTTGGCGGCAAGAGCCCCCTCGTTATTCTCCCCGATGCCGACGTCGATGAGGCTGCCGATGTCGCCATGGTTGCCAATTTCTTCTCCACCGGCCAAGTCTGCACAAACGGAACTCGAGTCTTCGTCCCTGATACTCTTCTGAGCAAAGTCGAGGAGGCACTAGTCCAGCGCTGCCGCGAGGGCATCCGTATGGGTCTTCCACGGGACGGAAAGACCAACTTTGGTCCAATGGTCAGCGCTGCTCAACAGGCCAAAGTCAAAATGTATATTGAGCACGGCCGCAGTATCGACAAGGCCCGCGTTCTTTACGACGGCTCTAAGGACGCTCAAAAGGTGCTACCAACTGCTGACGGCTTCTGGGTACCACCCGTCATCTTCACCGACTGCACCGACGAGATGCGAGTGGCTCGCGAGGAAATTTTCGGCCCCGTCATGTGCATTCTTCCTTACAAGACCCGTGGCATGGATACTGGGGACTGGCTTCCTCCTCTAGTCGAACGCGCCAACGATACGCCGATGGGTTTGGCCGCCGGTGTCGTTTCATCGGACATTAGCCTCGCGCACGACGTCATCCGCCAGCTGGATGCCGGCATCACCTGGATCAACACTTGGGGCGAGTCCCCAGCCGAGATGCCAGTGGGCGGCTGGAAGATGAGTGGCATTGGCCTCGAGAACGGTATTGAGGGCATCCGAGCTTACATGAGGACAAAGAGCACCCTGGTGCAACTCGGCAAGGGCGCATGCAAGGGTGTGTTTGCCAAGTTGTAGAGAATTACATGTGAACGATACCCACGTTGGAAATGAAAATGATATACTATTGTGGCGATAGATTTTTCTTCTTTTTATCTGTTTCTTGCATCTTGCGCCAGCTTACTAGCCAATGTACATAACTTATTCAAAACCCGCTACTTCTGCATTTGTACTTTTGAACGAAATTGGATGTGATTGAAGATACTAAATATCGGTCATTGCGATAGAAAAGGCCTTTGAACCTCTGTATTTTATTGTAGGCCATAACGCCAATCGTGTCATATTGTGGATCGACGGTGGTTTCTTTTCCTATGAATCTAGGGTAGGTCGACTACCAAGCAATCTCTTCATCCTGTCTTCCATCATCATCCATGATTCTCGGGTTTTTTATTGTGCGCGCCTTAGTTATAGAAAACTACATTCAATGGCAGCCAAATCTCAGTCGCACAACAATAAATTCGGACCTTCGTAGCCTGATTGTGTCATGCCGCAATGCCTGAGGCACATTGAACCCCTCATCTGACGGCATGAACTCCCGATCTTCTCATCGGAAAACAATGCAATAGTCGCGTATTATTGAACCTGAATAACTCTGACGATAACCTCCTTTTCACTGCTTAAAAATTTCGCACTTCAAAATGGTCCCGTTCGGCAGTCGCTACATCCTTTCTTCCTGGTCTCGGTACCACAACCCCGGAGGCCCTGAAACGGCTATTACCATTCGCATCAATGGCCGAAAGTTCACGGTCGTCTTATTCCCTGGAGATTTTGAGAACTCACCAATGCGATCTCTTGAGCTGAGAAATACTTTAGACACGCTCCACGGACCAGCCTGGGAGGACGAAGATACCGAGACTGACAGTGGTGTATATGTCGCGTCGCCAGGTGGGCCTATGAATGATTGGCATCGCATCGAAGACGCCATCGAGTGGGCGATTGGTCCGTATCTTGATATTTTTGAGAACCTGGCGCCTCCGCCAGCTGAGAATGTGGTGTTGACCTTGGCGCATTTGTACCACAACGATGCATTCTTGTGTCGATTGCGAAGCAGCAACGATCACTTCGTCCTCGAGGAGGTCCAGAGATACTCCTCAGTACCATATATTCAACCAATGATGTCGTTTTTGATGAATCAGAGAGATGAAGAGCAACCGAACCCACCTTGGAGCACTTCACTTCCTTGCTTCTCACCAGAGGAGGTGGAAGTTCGCTCCGAGATTTGGAATATCACCAGGGACATGCAGAAAGTCATATGGTACAGTGTGAGAGTCAATGGGAGCGATCAGGACCTGTACCACAAACGCTTTAGGGATGAGGATGAAGGGAAAGGTGAGATTCTGAAATATGAACAAATCGCCAACGCCGACTTGGGTTTGAACGTGCAAATTCTGCGCCCATCTGGCGTGGTGAAGAGTCAAGCTGGGAAACCCCTCGGACTCCTCCTCCCGCGCATTCCATCCGTCAGGGTGCTCGAACCAGAGATCCGTACAAGGCCATCGAATGAACTTGTGGAACGATGGATGAGGCAGATTGAGACGACGGTGAGTGCGCTACACGCGCGAGGGATTGTTTGGGGGAACGCCGGACCGAGGGATGTTCTCATTGATAGAGATAATGATGCGTGGATTGTGGACTTTGGTGATAAAAGGAGGATAATTAGAGACGACGGTCTAGACACAAACACGGTAGAGGGCGATTTGAGGGGTATCCAGGTGATTCGGGAATATATTCAGAACCCATCGATGTGAATTGTTTGGTGCCTGCTATTTCTAGCGAAGCACCGGACATCGCCGAAAATACCTCCTATGCTGTTTTTTTTCTTTCCTTCTTCATTTTCCGAGAGAGAGAGAAAGAAAGAATAGGGTCTAAGCACTAATAAAGAATGATATGTAGTATGACATGTTAGCGGGATTGCCTTTAGTTCGGTTTGTCAGCTGGCTTGATTTGTAAAAGCAGAAAAGGGCTGGCACCATGCATAGATTGCCGAGTTCAGCCACGATGTAAGATGACATAGTCGGCGATACCAAATTGGGTATATCATTCGAACGCTTCGAATCGCAATTGGCTCAGGAAGAGGGAAAAAAAAAAGAAAAAAAGAGGCAACTGGAGCAATCAGGGTGAATTTGGGCCAAGAAGAGAATAGAATAGCTACTGGCGTGATTAATCCTTAGAGGAACCACTATTGTGGCTTCGTTGAGCCGTGTATATAAGAGAACAAGATCCCATACCGTCTCAAGGAATCCAGCAAGCCTTACTGCAACTTGAAGCAATCAATACCTGCGCCCTTGATCCAATAGCATCCCTTTATTACCCACTAGTGTTTGTTGACGACACACAAACCTTTTGCATATATCCCCGTTCCAGTCAACTTCAGCCTTTAAGACACCTACTACCCCTCATTTCACCCAAGCCACTCAAACTTATCCATCTCTCACAATGGCCACGACTAAAGCTCTTGTTCTCACTCCATCCACTCACGATGTTTCTCTCCGTGACATTCCACGCCCAACCCCAGGGCCCGGAGAAGTCCTCATTCGCGTTCATGCGATAGCTCTTAACCCGGTTGATGCGCTGTATGTTTCGCATCCAATCGCAGAGCAGGACTCTCGGGTCATTGGCACCGACTTTGCGGGCGTGGTTGTTGAGGCCAGTCCTGATCTCTCTGGCTCGAGTGATGCGAGAACCAAGGCCGGAGTGCGTGTCGCTGGCTTCCTTCAAGGAGGTAGGTACTTCCCCGTGGGCTTTTCACCACCAATCTTCCATCAATTGCGAGGTGATTGACATGTTTTATATATATATATAGCTTGCTCTACAAACGATCGCCCAGGTGCCTTTGCGGAATACATCACAGCGCCATACGACTTGACATGGCAAGTCCCGGAGGGCCTCACCCTTGAAGCCGCATCCGCCATCAGCATGTGTAGCCTCACCGCCGCCCAAGGTGTCTTCGCTCGCCTTGGTCTTCCAAGCTCTTTTTCCCCAGGCGACAGTTTCCCCTTGACGGATAAGGGAGTAGACGCACCTATTAATGTGTTCATTTACGGCGCTTCGACGTCGCTTGGTCTTTATGCTGCGCAGCATGTAAACACTTCCGCCAAGACGTCTGGTAGAAAGATTCGTCTTATTGGTGCGGCCAGTGCTTCAAAGCATGAGTTGCTTCGCAAGGAGCCTTACGCGTACGATGTCCTTGTGGATTATCACGACGAGGATTGGACCGAGAAGGTGCGCGAAGCAACTGGCGGTGAGGGGGTGGACTATGCTGTTGATTGCCTCTCGGAGGGTGGCACAGTTGACAAGGTCAACAGCACGCTTGCAGCTCAGGCGAGAATGGCTGTTTTCCGGGGACCTGCTGGCGGTCGTTATGACCCTGCGAAGCTCAGAGTGAAGCCTATTTACGGAGCCGTTTGGGAGGGCTTGGGCGTTGAGATTGGGTATAATGGTTCGTCTTCCCTATCCCCCTTTCTATATCTCTTTTGGTGTTTGGAACTTTTGGCTAACTGAAATTTAAATGTCCAGGCCAAATCATTCCTGCCAGTCCGAAAGCAAGGGAGTTTGCGACCAAGTTCTTCAAGTTCTTAGGTTCAGAGGCCGAAAAGGGTATTGTCAAGCTTGAGGCGAATCCCTTGCGCATCATGCCCGGGGGACTTGAGCGTGTCGTGCCCGATGGGTTTACTCTTCTTGGGGCGGATGGTGTTACAACGAGGGCGGAGGCTAAGAGAGATGAGGAGTATATGCGCCCGATCAGCGCAGAGAAGGTGATTTATGTGATTTAGTAGAGGGTCTGGGCACGGCAACAGTCTTTATTCTTGTGAGATTTCTGGTCGTAATCGATTGCGTAAAATGAAATGATATCCTATATGATTTTTTCTCTCGTGAATATGCAATTTATTACGAGCTAGGGTGCTGAGAGACTGGGCATTGCCGGGCTCTGCGGAGTAAAGCGGACCTTCTCTTGAAGGACGGCTGGAGCACACATGCGGCGCTGATCCTTTCTGCACTTGCGGTCGAGGGTTTCCCGAGAATATATCAGACCTCCGTAAGAGCCCTCATCAAAGCCCCTCATTGAGAAAAGTCTCTTGGTGTTGAGGCCACCTGTTCGATAACTAGGAAGGGATATATTGAGGACTTGCCCCTCGGAAGCTCCTCTTTCTTCTTTTTCCCTTCATGCTCAGATAGACTAATGCGAGTTCCTTTTTCGTTCTAACACACAAGAGGCCCTAAATTTCAGACTTATGATACCTACTTAATGTTGTCGTCTTGGTATCCTTACATTACGGAGGCGCTGATTGAGCATAGAGTCTTTGTTAATGTCGTTAAGCCGGAAGTAAGACAGGGTTTTTGAATGCATCATAATTAGGTGGAGTTCTTTTGAGAATGAAAATAATTTTCGCTTCCTTATTCTTTTTGTAGGAGCCGTGTTTCTCTTTGGAATGATGAGAATCGCACATGGGAAGACCGGGTTTATTCGGCTCCGCGAGGAACGTATCAAGCCACGCTCCACAGACACGATGGAATCAAAGATAAGGAATTCTATACGTTGTCACTAATAATATTGTAAAACACTAATGATGGGCGTATATGACGATATCCCCCCACTGAAGGTTCGAAACATGCGTTGTTCGTCTGTCCCGGTTTGGGTTCTAGTCCTGGTGCCTCCGTGACCTGTTTTTGGCCATCTCCGTTGAGTTTCCCCGCCAATAGCATCAAGGCGCATCAAGACGCTGCAGATCGTTTAAGAACACTCGGCCAGATGCTACCCCGAAATTTCTCCACTGGCACAATTTCCGTAACCGCACCAAAGAAGAGTTGTATAGTTGGTCTATGGTTGTGGAAGACGCGGGATATAGTCCGCGACGGACTATAGGACTTGTCTCAACCCTAGGCCATACGCGACAGTTCGTGCCTTTATTAGAGCTAGATCCGCTGTGCCAGAAAAGAGATTCGAGAAGATAGCCAAATTCTGTTACTAAGTTCGAAGAATACAACGATAAGATGCATTTCAGGTCTATTTTTGCAGCTGCCTTGTCAGCGTCCCTCGTTGCCGGCAGCCCAACACATCGCCGAGCGACCCCATATGTTGGCTATCTCATCTCAACATTTACTGATGCCAACCCTCAGGTACAATGGCATTTGTCAAACGGTAATAGTGCTTCCAGCTTTCGCTTCTTGAACGGTGGAAACTCCGTTCTTGCGTCTACTGTTGGCACAAAGGGGGTCAGAGACATCTTCCTCGTTACAAATTCGGAACGATCCAAGTATTTCCTACTTGCTACTGGTAAGTCCCCAATTCCTAAGAACCCAAAGCCTGTAAATAACACACTTTTAAGATCTTGATATCAACGCTGATGGGTTCTCATGGGACTGGGCAACAAGACAAGGCAGCCGAGGCATTGTTGTCTGGTCTTCATCCAACCTGGTTGACTGGTCCAGGTCATCGCTGAGAATGTAAGAGGGTTCATGTACTAAAACCAAAGATATTCCTCTAATTGCCTTTCTAGCGTCGAGGATGATACAGCTGGCATGGTCTGGGCCCCGTCTGCTGTATGGGATGACGACAAGAAGCAATACTATGTCTTCTGGTCTTCACGGCTGTATAATTCATCAGATTTTGATCATTCTGGTACTGCCAACTTAGACCGGATTCGTTACGTAACTACAAAAGACTTTGTCACGTTCAGCGATCCCAGGGACTATGAAGCTCCGGAGGGTACCCCGCTGATTGACCAAGAGTTCCAGTATCTTGGGACCTCTGGCTCTTATGCGCGCTTCCTGAAGAATGAGACCGTTCTTCAAGTCTATCAGGAGACAACCACCAATGGGTTATTTGGTACATGGACTCGAATTCCCGGTTATGTAAGTGACGAGAGCCCGCTTGAAGGCCCCGCATCCTTCGCCGACAACTTGACACCTGGCCTGTATCACCTTCTATTGGATGACTACACAGAATATGTCCCGTTTCAGAGTTCGGACATTCTGTCCGGGGAATGGAAGGCTTCTGATTACTCCGATTTTCCCTCGGGGCTGAAGCACGGATCTGTTACGCCACTGACTCAAAAGGAGTATGATGCGATTGCGGCTCGATACCCCTCATAGATGATATTAAGCGCATATTTGTATATGTAATGTAGATACAAGTTCTGGCAGTCTTGGATCTATTGATTGCAAATTCTTACATTCTAAAGGCTTTGTTCAGAAGTCCATTTAACAAATAGCCATCAGTGCCACCTCACCGGCTTGGAACATATTCCGGTCGGCTTCAAAGTTTAGATTTCGAGTTTCGTGGCTTCCCAGCGTAAGGGTGACCGCCTTTTATCACATAACGGTCAATGTCGGAGGTGTTGACGTAGTCTGGATTGGCATCCCTCGTCAGATCCGTCATTCCGCAAAGGCGCATGGCTGTCTCGACTTCGTCTTTGAGCACTGCATTGAGCGTTAGTGTTACTGACAATCATTTTCAAGGAGTCAAAAGAAGATTCACCATTCACTGCATGTTCCACGCCCTCTTGGCCGTAATTGACAGAATAGAAAAATGGTCTTCCAAGACCAACGGCCGAGGCGCCGAGACAGATTGCCTTCACTATGTCAGAGCCTCTCCGGAAGCCACCGTCGATCAAGACAGTCAATTTCTCGAACACCTCGGGACAGTTGCGATGCAGCTCCAGTAGCAGGACAATTGAGGGTGGCGCAGTGTCTGCAGCTCTGCCTCCATGATTGCTTAAAACGATGCCCTGGCATCCTTTTTGCATTGCCAACTTGGCATCTTCCCAGCGCTGTATGCCCTTGATGATAATTGGCAGGTCGGTTAGTCGGCGCAACCAGGAAATATCGTCCCAGTTGAGAGTTGGGTCAATGAAAGAGCCAGTTTGGCGCGCCAGCCCTGAACCTTTCCAATCTTTCCTTGGGCTGGCAGTTTCATTTTTCGCCCTCTCGTCAGCCTCGCGCTTCGATACAACTGGCAAATCTGCAGTGACGAATATGGCTTTGATCTTGCCTGTAGCTGTAACTCTTCTGATTAGATCTTCCGACTTTTTTCTATCCTTGTTGACGTAGAGCTGGAGGAAGGCATGGTGAGGTGTAACTTCGAGGACCTCCTCGTGCGGGAACGAGGACGGAGTTGAAATGCACTGAATAATGCCTGTGCTCGCTGCACCCTTTGCTAAAGCCAACTCTCCTTCCTCTCCTGCAGTCCTGACCGTACCAGTCGGCGCGATGTAGATGGGTAAATCGAGACTGCATCCCAACAGAGTGGTCTTAGTGTTGACACTGCCAACATCTCGCATGACGGCCGGGCGAAGCCATACTCGTCTTAGGAATGATTGATTGGCGTCACGGGTAAGATTGTCGTTTGAAGCCCCGTTGATGTATGCCCAAGCCTTCTTCGGTAGTGTTGTGGATGCGACTTGTTCGAAATCATGCAAGTTAAGAATATCGTTCAAATGTGGCTTCGCATCTGGGATACCAGTCGTTTCCACCTCTTTTGTAGTATTGGCCGATTTCCATTCATCGCTTGCGTTTGCCGTGTCAAACGAGCCGACGTGATGTTTCTCATCAAGAGTGGTCTGGATCAAGGATGGCGAATGAACTTTATTGTACTCTTCAGTCGCATCGCGTCCAGCAAACCTATAGATGACTTAACATTGTGTCAGCAGATCCAGTCTCCGAATCTCACCTCAACGATGGTTCACTTACTGTCAGCTCCTCCTGGATGATGCGGAGCAAATGTCGTCACGTCATAAACGACTCCATTGACAACAACCCACACGTCATCAGGCTTGTTATGTGACGTGATTTCCTTTTCCCTTACAATATTAGGCATTATTCGAGTTAATAAGGGACTGAAGCAAAGAGGGATGTTGGTTTCCTTTTGTATCCGTCGACCTGCCCCATAGAGGTTCGCAAGGTCATTATTAGTTTGGGTAAGTCGGCGTGAGGGGAAAGCCGAAGCCGGTTATAGCAAACCGCGATTCCGGCGGAAATTGACCACAATACCGATTGGCGGGGACGATTAGGCGGAAAATAGTTGGAGCGCCCTCAGGTCCCAAAACAGGATAGAGATTATTTATGGTTATCTTGCTTTTGTAGATTATTTGAGGGTATTCGAAGACTACATGGGCCCCAAGTCGCCAAATTTTGTGATAGTTAAACAGTGCCAGGACTTGAACATAACTCGGTTGCATAGAAAATGTTCAATGACGCATTATGCAAATGGACGCAAGGGTCAAGCCTGGACATTCACCATCGTCCAATAATCTAAGACTCCATTCCCCTTCATTAACCCATAAGTTTGAAGGTTTACACGATGATTTCTTATGTGAAGCAGTGAGCTACTACCATTGTTGGGAGTCGAAGATAATTAAAAGTTGTGGATCCTCGACAAGCGAGAAGATTGACAATAATTAATGCCATCCTTCAGAAATGGACTCGTAGGCTTAGCTGCAGACTGATCCGCCGCCTGTAGATCATCGCCACTCTATTTACCCAATGTCGCAGTGGCGGGTGCATGAGTGCTCCAAACAGCGATCAATTGCCGTGATGAATGGTGAGATGGTCTGATTGCTATTAGCACTGCCACACCGCCGATCGTTCCGCTGTGTACATAAGTGCCTGTCCCTGCCTCCCAGCCACAGGATGAGTGGTGGAAACATTCAACTTTCATGATCAAACTTTATGATATCATTGAGCCAACAGTGATTGCCAGCTCAGCCCCCAAACTCGCCAAGGTTGAATGGGTGTTATCACCGTCATATCTGAAAGAGACCCGCCATCCTGTTTGAGTCGTACTATATCTGTCGAGTTGTGTGGAACCAGCATGCGAATCCTACGACATTACTCCATAGATATAAATAAGATCCGTGCGTCCATGCTAATTCCGTGGAAGGTGTTCAAGGTCTGGCCCAGCTGACGTCCCTTTCAAGACTCTATTCAGTACTGAACACATCGAAAGACCTAAGCCCAGTTTTTGCGCTTATTGTACACCCCCCATGCATTCTTTAATACTACAGTTTCTTTTCCTTGTTGCCTTCATTCGGGGTGTACGTCCCGACACCAAGTTTGTAGAGCCTTCGCCGTTATCAAACGATGACTGGAGCAAGAATCCAAACTACAATATTGGATACAACTTAAATATCCAATGGGAAACGGACCTCAATGTGACAGAGCTCGTCGTACGCGAGCAATTTCCAAGTTCCAAAGGGAATGTCGCCTTCCCTTACTATTTCCTTCAGCTCACGAGTAAGTGATCCCAAGATGCATACGGGCTCTATCGAGATCAGCCCGAAAGAAGAACAAGTTAGCTTACGGCACAGACTTTTCGAGATCGACAAGCTATGTATGGATTATCACCTTCGATGGCTTCTCGGATAATAATATCGGGCGCGATGATGCTGTCTTCCAGCTGGAGTTGTACTCAGATAACGACACGAATTCCATCGCCAGATCTCAGTACTTTAACGTTACGACCTATTATCCAAAAAATAAAGGCTCCCTATCCAATAAGGCAGCCGCTGGTATTGCGGTGGGGTCGACGATAGTCGGCATCTTGGTTCTCGGAGGCCTAGGCTTCCTCGCCTGGAGGAGGTTTCGAAAATACAAAACCACCACCGGCGACAAAGAGGCAAATGTAGAGGCCAAACTGCAGACTCCAAAGACTGAGGCTGAGATTGAGCCGCCATTATTTCCCGATTCTCGCCCGCCAGAAGAGCTGGAGGGCAATCGAAAACCGGAGTTGGCTGACGAACAACGCGTGCCTACGCCGAAACCCCAACCTTCTCCTAAGAGTCCCCCAGTGTTGCATGAAGCTCCCTAAGCAAGAAAGGGCCCGGCCCAAAGAGTACATTTGATGGTGAAGTTGTGCATGGAAATTAGTAATTGAAATTGGAGACAGTCCTGTATGAAAGAACGCAGTTGGCAGTGTTGGAAACCCCAGTTGCAGCCAAGAAAGAGAAATGGTGCAACAGCAACTTCATATTTGTGGCATCTGGGCTAAAAAAAATTAGCACGCCATTGCTTTTTATTTGGGAACCGTGAAAAATGAACGCCGAAGTCATAAAAGCAATACGACGCCATATCGTGCTCAGGTCTTGCCACCCCCCGCGATTGCATAGGTGAGGCCTCGAGAAGGCAGGTGAAATATGGCATTCATATCACGGTTGGAGGAAGGTGAGGATGCAATAAATGTTACAAGTTACAGACGGCAACGAGAATATCTTCCTTAGAAGCGCTGGTATTGTAGGATCGTTGATACTAGATAGGTAGCTTCTGGCACCTAAGTCTCACTAGTCTAGATCTTGATTTAAGAATAATACCAATCTTAAAGCTACCTTTCTAAAGATAGTATTCGTGCTACCAGGATATTCGTATTTTCTCTGCAAACCGAGCTTATTGACTTGGTTCCCTGGCACCGAGGGTTTTTTGCCTGGTAAGTCGTCACTCTTCTAAGCAACCCAAAGACAATCTCCACTACGCTCGCCAAGCGAAGGTGAACCAAGACCATTCCAGTTAGGAGTTGATTTCCTCCTTGGACCGCATGGGCTTCTTCCGTGACCTGCCTCACAAGGAGAAACAGCATTTCAACCAGAGTCTCAAGGGCGACTCAAAGAACGTTGCAATACTAGTTTGTAGGATGCCTCGCTCAGGTTAAAAATTTAAAAAAAAAACAATAAAACAAAATTAAAAAAGGCACAGAAGCAGAGAGTTCAGTTTAAGCTAACCACCAGGTTGGGACCCAATAGACTGCAAAAAACGCTTAACGATTTGGTTACACCTTGTTTTCACTCTTGTCGGGCCAGGTGCACATTGCTCAAATCACTGGGATGCTTGTCCAACGCAAATCCAGTCCAGACAAAGTCACCAATAATGCTACGGACTGGCTCGGAATTGTCAACTCCATGTCCCATTCTCGTCTTTCCCTAGCGTCGCGACTTTGCGCCATGGTGGACTCTCGGAGCGGAGGCCGACCCGATGCATTGCATCCCTACCCCGCAGCCACTGATCGGCTCATGTCGTGGTAGTGACCAAATCGAAGCATCACGTGGAATGGACGTACATGCTATGAATAAAATCATGTTACATCTGTCAAATGTGCGTTAGGAAATCAACGGAAACTTCATTGATCTACCTGCGAATAGTCATGGAATACGTCAGGTGAGTGGTAGTTGGACTCTGGCCACATTGGTCATTTACTTACCTCCTCTAGACTTGGTCGTAGCGGCCTTAAGGTCTCTAAAATTATCCTTGGGTGTATGACATTTGGTTCCTCGAAATGGGAACAGTCACCGTGGACTCTCGATGAGGAGGACGGGCTCAAGTTGCTAAAGGCAGCCTATGACAATGGCATTAACACTTGGGACGCTGCTGACACTTACTCCAACGGAAAGTCTGAGGAAATCATTGGCAAGGCATTAAAGAAGTTCAATATTCCCCGGCAAAAAGTCGTCATTCTTTCAAAGATCTTCAATCCTGTCATGGAAGATGACTCGAGGCCGCCCAGTGTCAATGATGGGCCCCTGGTGAATCAGATGGGACTTAGTAGGAAACACATCTTCCACGCTGTGGATCAGTGCTTGGCTCGCTTGGATACAGATTACATTGGTAAGTTACTCCTCCTAAAGTACACGTACCAACCTTGAACTAATAGTGACCATCACCTTCAGATGTCCTCCAAATTCACCGCCTTGATCGAGAGACACCTCCCGAGGAAATCATGCGAGCCCTTCATGAAGTCGTTCAGTCTGGTAAAGTCCGCTACATTGGTGCTTCATCCATGTACGCCTGGGAATTTGCCAGGCTACAATTCATTGCGCGATCAAATGGTTGGACTGAGTTCATCTCCATGCAGCCCTTCTACAACCTTCTTTATCGAGAAGAAGAGCGCGAGATGATACCTTTTTGTCGCGCGACTGGCGTCGGTGTTATTCCCTGGAGCCCCATCGCACGTGGTCTTCTCGCAAGGCCCCTAACTAAGGATGATAAGCAAGAAACCTCGCTAAGGAGTCAAGCAGATAAGAAGAAGGACGCTTGGTTCGCAGATGCAAATCTTGATATTGTCAACCGCGTGGAGGAAATTGCGGCCAAGAAAGGCGTTAGTATGGCACTTGTGTCGACGGCCTGGGTTCTTCAACAGGGCTGCTGCCCGATTGTCGGACTGAGCTCCGAGAAGCGCATTATTGAAGTGGTGGAGGCATTGAAGGTAAACCTTTCAGAGGAGGAATGTCACTATTTAGAGAGTCCCTACAAGCCGAGATCCATTCAGGGCATGTAAAATCCTAGACCTTGAGTGAAAGTGATTGGCTTAGGTAGAACCAGAATGTTATACCAAAGTTTTTCATGGAAATCATACCAATGATGTGCCCTGATGCAATAGCAACACGCCTCGACCTGAAGTTCCCATACGTCAACTAAATTGCATGTGGTTATGACTTAAACCATCAGATTACTACATCGCAATTCTCTCCTAGAGCTCATTAGAAATGCTAATTAGGACGTCAACTTTATATCTTCCAGGATCAATAGGCTCACTATAAAACAACATTTTACCTCAATTTTTTATTGAATCAATTAAGGATTATCCGTACCACATCCGATCGAAATATCAGGCAATAAGTGTATTTCTGCTTCATGTAATACCATATATTCCTCGAACTAACAATCTCCAACATCCACCCAATCACCCCTTTCATTGACTTTCGGACTATAAGCAGTAACTTAATGAAAACCGGTTTGCCGGACGACACATATGCCGCACGATTAAGGTCGCTCGGCCACCTCAACAAGAGAGACTGTGCCCTGCCCAGATTTCTGATGGCTAAGGATATCTTGGACATCCTGTCGAACCTTCTCTTCTTCACTTGGGTACGCATGCTTGAACATAGTCCACAACGAGTGCTGGAAGAGGTCATCCATAGACTCGATGCTACGACCCTTGAGCTCAGGCAAGCAGAAGTAGATAAATACGACACCAAGATAGGTTAGTACGGAAAAGAACAGAAATGTTCCGTACCCCATATTGCTAAGCATGTGAGGTGTAGCAGTAGTGATGCCGTAGTCGACAATCCAGTTGACGAACAAACACCATGCCATACAGACTGATCGAATACGAGCGGGGAAAATCTCAGCAGCAACAACGTATGGGGCGACAGAGTGACCGAACGACCAGCCAAAGGCATAAAGATAAATCCAAATAATGCCGACGACACCTCCAGCAGTGGTCCTTTCGCCAGACTCGGGTTTCGCAAACCGGATGAACAGGCCAATATAGAGCATCGAAGTCGCCTGAATTACAGCACCAATCATGAGGGGGAGGCGGCGACCGACACGATCAACAATGAACGCAACGTAAATGATAGTCATGGCCAGTTTGACAAGGCCGTATACGCCAGTGGTGAGAAGAGCGCTCGAACCTTCAGGGACACCGATCATAGAAAAGATCTCCGGGGCAAAGTAGTTGATAGAGTCCGTTCCAGTAAATTTGTGTAGGAGGAATAGCACGGTGGCTAGGAGCAAGCGTCGTCGATTACTAGCATTCCTAGCGATGTCACGCATAACAGTGACATAGCTATAACCTGGAAATAGTTAGCCAAAATTTCAGGAACTAGTCTCGACTCTAAGGTCTTATCTCACCCTTAAGCTCGCTTTGCTCTATCTCTGCCTGCGCCGCGATTTCCATGTACTCTTGTTGGACGTAGGGGTGATCAGCTGGCAACCCCCGCAGCTTGCACAGATTCTTCAGGCCCTGCTCATTCTTTCCCTTGGCAATGAGGGCACGGGGAGTTTCAACAATAACTGTCAGGCGAACATGTGAGACTTTTCGCCTAGGAGATTGCAATTTGTGTGAAAAAACTTACACCAGATGAGTGCAAATAAGAAAAAGCCAGGAATAAGTTGAATACCGAGGGCCAGTTGCCACGACTTATTATCATTTCGATCGTGACTCGGCCAAGTGCTCACAGCGTAGTTGACCCAGAAGGCGATGGCTAGGGCGAGGATGATCATCAGGTTATAGGAGGTAGTAAGAGTTCCTCGGATGGACTTGGGGGAGTTTTCGGCTAGATATTGAGGTGCAAGCTATAGGTTCTACTTGTGAGAACTTGCCATATTATATTATTTCGCGCATATCTTCTTACCATCGATGTTGCGCCAATGGAGATGCCGGCAAACAGCCTACCAACATAAAGAACATTAAGGTTAGGAACTTCCTGCATGGAGCATCCAACTAGGAAGAGAGCCGCCATAGTACCAACGGCCCATTTCCGACCGAGGAAATCAGCCAGAGGGGCAGCCAGGAGAGCTCCACCAGAGCCACCCGCAGCGACTATGTCCATATTAGCACTGCACTGTAATATGAAGTCGAGGTTCGAGGAGAATTCACTTACGCATAGCTGCTATGTTCCCCTCTATGATTATTGTTAGCGTACTAAATCTTATGCAAAACTTCTATGTCTACTGACCTCTTGAGTCTACTTCTTTATCACTCAGCCCATCGAACCCAAAGGCCTTTCGAAAAGCCGGTAAGGTCATAACGCCTCCGATGTTTCCCTGGTCAAACCCATAGGAGCAACCGGCGCAGGCAATCGTAACGGTGAGCAAGATAAGATTCTTGTTGAATATTTCCTTCGGGTCCTTCTTCCAGTCGGGAGAAGCCCATATCGAGGTTCCACCACCCATAGTTCCGTGATGTAAACCCACGTGAAGTTTTGATGAAAAGATGAGGGAAATGGATGAGCCTAATAGCAACCAGGTGTGGCTTGAATCATGATTCTGTAGGAAACAACGGAGGGTCTCGCTCGCACATATACCTACACAGTTGTTCATGAATCGCCATGCCCTCAATCCCCATGGGGTAACAACCAACTAAACAAGCTTCCCCGCATCCGGATCTACGCCCATGAACGCGCCCCTCTGGATTATGGGTTTCGAGTCGCAGGTTATGCGCTGAAGCTAAGACAGAAAAGGAAATCTCGGTCACAAGTCCTAGCTACGGAAATATGATCTACCTATTTGCTCAGCGGTGTTAAGGGATGTCGGCCGGTTGTGATCCTTTAGGATAAAGGGATCCGACAAACCAGCGGGGGCCTAACCCGGAAAGGAATGCCGGCCTTGATTCCGATGTCAAGATTATAGGTTGTAAGAAGGGCGATGCAGTATGTTTGATCAGAATTCAACTTGACTCTTATAGGCTAACAAATCTAGTCGCACATTCTATCACCAACATTGCTGATTATCCATCAGGGCTACAGACTTGAACCGCGGAGCTCAAGATGGTCACTCCCATCCTCCACACAGCTGCCATCCCAGCGGCCACAATTCAGTCACACGCTTCAAACCTGCTTCTATTGCCAAACGGGACGCTCCTCTGTGCTTGGTTTGGCGGTTCGCAAGAAGGTCTTCCAGATGTTAGCATCTGGCTTTCTCGTCAAGCGCCTGGTTCGAACATCTGGTCTGAGCCTGAGAAGATCTCATCTGATATCAATCGAAGCTGTCAAAATCCCGTCTTGTTTCTTGCACCGAAGACAGGAAAAGTCTGGCTGTTTCACTCATCTCAAGATGTCGGCAACCAAGATAGCGCCGTGATCATGGCACGCACCTCTAAGGATGAGGGGCGAACATGGTCCGCGCCACATTATCCACTGAACGAGAAGATGGGGATCTTGGCTCGTCAGCCCCTCGTCGTTCTCAAAGATGGTACATGGGTTCTTCCCACCTTTCGATGTCGGCCTACTCTTGGGCAGAGATGGATTGGCAACAACGATATTTCGGCCATCTTCTACTCTCAAGATGAGGGCGAAACCTGGACAGAAAAGGAGATCCCTGGGAGTGTCGGTGCAGTTCACATGAACATAGTTCCCCCCAAGAATGGGGACTCTGAATACCTTGCCTTCTTTCGCAGTCGTTGGGCTGACTGGATCTACCGATCTACATCTCCCGATGGCCTCAACTGGACCCCTTGCTCTCCTACTTCACTACCCAATCCAAACAGTGGCATCTGCGCAAGTCGCCTTCCATCAGGGAATGTTGCCATAGTATTCAATCGATCCTCTTACGAGCCTCACCTAGACAAGCGTGAAGGTCTATACGACGACATTACACCTGAGAACGATAGGCGCCCCAACCAAGAGCCAACCAACGGCAAGACAGCCATCTGGGGCACACCCCGGAAGACATTGACAGTGGGAGTCTCCAGCGATGGTGGTCTCACATGGAAGGAGAGGGTACTTGAGGATGGAGACGGGTTTTGCATGACGAATAACTCGAGGGAGAAAGCTAACAGAGAGTTGAGTTACCCAAGCATAGCAGTAGAGCAAAAAGATGCTACTACTATTGTGCATCTTGCTTACACATTTCACCGACAATTCATCAAATATGTGAGGCTCCAGGGCATCGAGAAGTGGGTTATAGATACCTAGGGTAGAAGTATGATACGATTTAATATAGATCAATGTCTTCATAAAGAATGTCGCTACCCTCGTCAAGGTCTCTGGTGTCCAGTTGTCAATTGGGCGGATATCAGGCTCACAATTGGTGACCAAAGCATTCTGCCTTTGCAACCGCACTTTAAATCTGAGTAAGGCAACGGCCATTGTAAGATAGCAAACATGAACCCTTTATTGCAGCGAGGCCATTACCTGGAGACCAAACGCTTCCGCCTAAGGTTATCATGATAGTATTCTACATCTAGAAAGCAATTCCATAACTTTCGTTTAAACTCCGTCAATATGAAGCGTTAATAAGAGTGTGTATGAACTATGCCTCATGCAAGAAAGTATCGACATTCATAGAGCGCCTTGTTGTGGATCGTGAGTAGCTCCGGGGCGGTTGGCCGATGTGGGGTGGGCCACCACCATTCTAAGGACAATACTCCATACAGAGCATCCTTGAAATCTATCACCCTCATCCCTTACAAGCATTTATACATGCACTGTCAAATTCTTCTAGTCTTCGACTAATTAAAACTCCGAAAAGGTCATTATCGGAACCGTCTTGACTCGATATTTTTGGCAGGGCATTGGGGAGATCCTATGTAACTTCCTACCGCTCACCATCTTCACTGCATCGATCCCCTAATTCCAGGACTGACAAATTCAGGGTACAGCAGAGTAGAACGATGAGTGGTAGTATATTAAGGACGCCTTCGCAGCATTCAGGTACCTTTTTCTCTAGAACAAAATTAAACACTTTCGCGAACATCATACTAGAAACTATGGGTGGGTATCGATATCATCAGAGACGTGCGCGCCTGCTCCTTCGTTTCCCAACTCTCTTCGTACATTAGAATGGAAATAAAAAGGTTTCCTTCTCTATCCTCCACAAGCATCATTATGCAGAATCATCATATCAGTCATGGGCCACATTATGCTTCGGCCTCTTCGGGCTTCTCCTCAGTAGCAGCGGCCGCGGCCTTCTCCTTGAGCTGCTTCAGCTCCTCCTCCAGAGCTTTGCTCTTCTCGAGAGCTTCACTCTTTTCCTTTTCGGCAGCCTCAAGTTTTGTCTTGAGGTCAGCTTCGGCATTCTTGGCTTCCTTTGTCTCGCCCTCGGCGGTTGAGAGCTTCTTCCCGGTCTCCTCGAGCTCCGTCTTCAGGGAAGCTTCGGCATCCTGGGCTTTCTTCTTCTCGGCCTCGACAGTGGAGAGCTTCTCTTCGGCTTCTTCAAGCTTGGCCTTGGTAGCAACCTCGACATCCTCCGCCTTTTTCACGGCGTCAGCCAGCTTAGACTCAGCTTCTTCAAGTTTAGTATTTAATGAGGCCTCGGCGGCCTTGGCGTTCTCCTCTGCAGCAGACAGCTTGGTGTCCGCCTCCTCAAGCTTGGTCTTTAATGAGGCCTCGGCATCCTTAGCGGCCTTCGACTCAGTCTCGGTAGCAGAGACCTTCTTCTCAGCCTCTTCGAGCTTCGTCTGCAAGGCAGACTCAGAGTCCTTAGCGTCCTGACCCTCCTTCTCAGCAGCGGAGAGTTTGGTCTCAGTCTCTTCAAGTTTGGACTTCAGAGCGGCCTCGGCCTCCTTGGCCAATTTCGCCTCACCCTCGGCGGTGGCAAGGCTAGCCTGAATCTCCTCCTTCTCAGACTCGGCGGTAGAAAGCTTGGATTCCGTCTCCTCGAGCTTGGTCTTGTAGGTGGACTCAGCATCCTTGGCGTCCTTGGTCTCCTTCTCAGCAGCAGAGATCTTAGTCTCAGCCTCCTCGAGCTTAGTCTTCAAGGTAGACTCAGCATCCTGAGCGTCTTTAGTCTCCTTCTCAGCAGAAGCGATCTTAGTCTCAGCCTCCTCGAGCTTAGCCTTCAAGGCAGACTCAGCATCCTGAGAGTCCTTAGTCTCCTTCTCAGCAGCAGAGATCTTGGTCTCAGCCTCCTCGAGCTTAGCCTTCAAAGCAGACTCAGCATCCTGGGCCTCCTTGGTCTCCTTCTCAGCAGTAGAAATCTTGGTCTCGGCTTCTTCAAGCTTAGTCTTGAGAGCGGTCTCGGACTCCTTAACCTCCTTGGTCTGGGCTTCAGCAGTGGCAAGACTAGCCTGGACTTCCTCAAGCTTGGTCTTCAGAGCAGTCTCGGCCTCCTTGGTCTCCTCGGCCTCCTTCTCAGCAGCAGAGATCTTAGTCTCAGCCTCCTCGAGCTTGGTCTTGAGAGCGGCCTCGGCCTCCTTAGCAGAGTTCTTCTCAGCTTCGAGGGTGGCAAGAGTAGCCTCAGTCTCTCCGAGCTTGGCCTTCAGAGCAGACTCGGCATCCTTGGCAGAAGACTTGTCAGATTCAGTAGCAGCGAGAGCGGCCTCAGTCTCTTCAAGCTTGGTCTTGAGGGCAGTCTCAGCATCCTTAGTTGCCTGGACCTCCTTCTCAGCAGCAGAAATCTTGGCCTCGGCCTCGTCGAGCTTGGTCTTCAAAGCGATCTCAACCTCTTTGGACTGCTTGGCGGCAGCCTCGAGGTCCGTAACCTTGATCTCGAAGTCCTTCTTCTCCTGTAAAATGTCAGTGCCAACGTTGATAGACAAGGGTATGAGAAACTCACATCCTGCGATGCCTTCAGGTCATCTTCAGCCTTGCTAGTCTTAGCCTCAGCGGCCTCGATCTTCTTGGTAAGGTCGGAAACCTTAGCGGTCTCATCACCGGCACTCTTCTTGAGCGACTCGAGCTCCTCAGTCACAGTCTTGAGCTTAGCAACTTCTTCCTCATGCTGCGTCTTGGCAGCATCGCGTTCACTTGAAATGGTAGCCAGGTTGGCAACCTGCTCCTCGTGCTCCTGCTTCAGGGACTCGTACTCTTCGGTCAAGGTCTTGAGCTTGGCGGTCTGCTCGTCGTGGGCCTTTTGCAGAGATTCATGCTCATCGGACAAAGTCTTGAGCTTGGTCTCGAGGTCAGAAGCCTCCTTCTTGGCGTTCTCAATCTCCGCCGCGTGGTCATCCTTAAGCTTCTTCTGAGCCTCCTGAGACTCGGCAAGACCGCTTTGGGCCTTGGCGATGTCGGCACGGTGCTGGTCCAGCTGCGACGCGTGCTCGGCCTCGTCAGCCTTCTTCTGCTCCTCGGCAGCAGCCAACTCGTTCTTGGCAGCCTCCAGCTCCTTAGTGATGTTGTCGTGAGATGTCTGCAGTTCAGCCAACTTGTCCTGCAAGTTGGCAGCGTTCTCCTGGGCGGAGACGAGCTCCGCCGATGAGTCCTTCTTCAGAGCCTCGTTGGCCTCTTCCAGTGTCTTGAGCTTCGTCTCGAGGTCGGCCAACTCTTTCTTGAGAGAGGCGAGTGACTCTTCAGAGTCGGCCTTGGACTTGTCGTGAGTGGTTTGTAGGGCGGCGAGTTGTTCTTGTGAGTCGGCGAGCTCTTTCTTGGTGGCGATAATCTTAGCCTCAGCATCGGACTGAAGCTTGTCGTGGGATTCCTGAAGAGTCTGGAGTTTGTTCTCTGACTCCGTCAAGGTCTGCTTCTGCTCCTCCAGTACCTTGGTGGCGGTAGCCAGGTCACCCTCAAGAGCGACGTGGGTTTGCTGGAGGCCCTGGAGTTTTTGCTCGGACTCGGCAATTTGGGTTCTGAGAGACGCTGCCTCATCATTCAGTGAAGAATCGAGAGCAGCACGCTCCTCTTTGGCCTCGGCCAGCTGCTGTTTCACAGTGGCGAGCTCATCGGCAAGGGATTGCTTCTCCTTGTCCAGGCCTTGAAGCTTCTCCTCCAGTGAGCTCAGCTCGGTCTTGGCACCTTCCAACTCTCGAGTGCGAGCCGATGCGGTCTCCTCGGCGGCTCGGAGCTGATCGGCAGCCTTCTCGGTGCTGTCCTTGAGCTCGGCACGGAGCTGAGCAATTTGGGATTGGCTCTCCTTCGTGGAGGATGAAGATTGGGCATCAAGGGCCTTGATCTTCTCTCTTAATTCGTCGGCATCTTTGGAGATGATGGTGTACTCCTTCTCCTTCTTGGATAGATCCTCCTCGAGGACGGCAATTGTTTCTTCTCGATCGGCGAGCTTGGACTCGAGGGCTTGCTGGTCGGCTTTTGAGACTCCTCCACCGCTACTGGCTTCGAAGACGGAGAGGACGTTTCCCATGTCGAGAGGAAGGAGATTTCGGCTAGTTGGTAGGTAGGAGGGAAGGGAGGTCGGGGGAAGGTAAGAAACGGTTGATTATGCAAGAAAACGGTTCACTTAAAGGAGGAGGAGGAGATGTCGTCGTTTTGTTCCTGGTAGGTTCGTGTCCCGAAAGCTCGGTCTGGTCTGAAAATGTTTTTTGGGCTGGCCAACCACCAACGCTCCCCCGGGCTTCAGGGACCCCGGTTGTCGCCTCGGTGATAAAATGACTGATTGGCGGGACGGCTCAACCAAGTGGGACGTGTGGCCTGTTAAAAAGAAGATATTTTACTGGCGAAATCACTCGAACGGAGTCTTCGGCTGCAATTCATTTCATGGTTATTTGAGAGCAGAGCTGGCGTCACTCCACTTGTCTGGGCCGGTCCGACCCCCCCACACTAGCTGGGTAGGTGGTAGGTCGTGATGATGAGCTGGCATGTCACCATGTAGGCCATTGTTCGTACCTTTTTTTGCACATGATGTGTTGAATCACAGATCGTTAAATGGCCATAAGACATTGCATATAGGCAAGGCAAGGCATTGTTGACTTGCATTACTTCAATTACCCGGGGCAGGATTTCGTCATGTCACATCCACTAGAATTCTGTACTCGGTACAGCATAATGCGTTCGCATTGTGCTAATGCATTCTCTAGTCTACGTAACGAGAAATGTCTTACCGGGTGTGTTCTAGCCAGGGCACATTGCTCCATGGGTGAATCACACAGCACACCAAGACCAGGACGAAGGGAACCTCAGATTCGGGAGCTCAGTCACCAAGTTGGGTATCATATCACTGTGCCCAAGCCACCGAGTATGTCACACTCTGCTGACACCCAAGTACAACGCATTGGGTTGATCGCGAGGTTGGGCATCCAATAAAGTAAGCAAGTGTCTTGTGGCAATGCCTACCCTACAGCAAAGCCTGACCTGGACTCCGTCTCGGAAATACTTTTTATGTGTAGCAAGCGAGAAACGGCCGATACAGAATACGAAATGATCTCACATGGAGCTGTAAGCTCGGAACAAAGGGGCGATCACGTGCGTGGAACATTGTTGTTCTTTGTCCTCGGACGTAGTTGTCGCGTGAGTAAAAAAAAGTCCTCACTCAAAGCTCTCACGGTGGTGCCTTTACAAGCAACTACACATTCATTAGCTCCTCGGGCAGCTAATTACCTGCCCAAGCCAGACTAGTCACCGCTTGAAAGCCCTTGGGACTGTAGCACAAACTAAGAATTGCTGAATTTGGATGATTAAAAAGATCAATTAGATTCAGATACGGATTCAATGCACAGTTTGTTCAAGGCTTTTCACTGCAGATCTTCCTTCACAAGTTAATGCGCTTCTCCAGTTCTTTTTGACGCCCGACCTCTGCCAACCTTCACCGCCCTTGCACTCTCACCGCCCTTCCTCTACCGAGTCACCGTTAATTAGTGCCTTGGTCGTCACATTGGCCCACAAGAAATTCCCTCACCGTAGTGGCTTCAAGTCTCGGATCCCAGCCTCTTTGTGCGGCCCATGGCCAAATTCCACGGCCCAAATTTCCCCATTTTAGTTCGCGGCTGCGTTGTAGGGATACCGATACGCTTGTAATAGAGCTCCTGTTGCACGTTACTCCTTCATGCCGGTGCTGCCTGGAGTATGATGAGGTCGTAAGTCGGCCACCCACCTCAAATACACTACATAAACGCCTGTAACAAATGCGCTGAGGTGGGTGAATTAGTGGCTATGCCCCTGTATTTTAGGCGGACGGTCCGTTACAGGGGTGCCTGTCTTACTGCCCAGCCTAAGACTCTGTACTCCGTAAGCTGTCTGAAATTGCGTCACCTTGGGTCTGGGTTGTATGGGAAGAAACGGGCTCTTGGATATGTACCAGTATACTTCGTTCTGTTAAGGGAATATAATAACTACAGGAAAATTAAACATTTCTCATTATCCAGGCAATCGATAGGTAATGCGTAAATAGATACAGGGATAATACCTTCCTGATACGCTTATTAAGGGAGACAGATCGATGTATAATTCTGCTTAAGACAATGAAAAGTTATCCATGACGCCCAGTACTGAAAGAGAATACTTACTAATGAGTAATTTCGAATGCCGAGAGCGTCATTGCACAGGCACATACGTGCAGAACATCAATATATATTGCGTTGATTGTCTTAGCTGTACATATTATTGAGAAATTGGTAGGTGTAATGTGAATTTATTGATGACAGTCAGTACTTCTCAAACTACCGGTAGTCATTCCATCCTCCCAGATAATGAATCGTTCGACCAGTATCAATCTAATACCCTGCCTGATTATTGTATACGGCCCCTAGGCAGGCTCTTGCTTATTGCATACATTTGATGCTAGTCCTAGCTCTCATTGACCTGCTTTCCTTAAGCAACATCTTTTCCACCTGTCAATGTGGGTAAGCCAGCAGCAGCTAAATCTGCATCGACTTCTTCCAAGTGATCCAGAAAGTGCGCCTTGATGTCGTCCCATTGAGTCGGGGCACTCGGATGCATTGACTTAGCACCTTCACCACGCATTGCCCATTTGGTCAAGAACATTGGGACGCTGATGTGGAACATGAAAGCAATCGTGTCTTCGCATATTCTCACGGGTTCCAATTCCTGGGTCGTTGCGTCTTTCCAGGTTTCATACGTCTCGCCGTGAGGCATGTAGCTTGCCTCGTAGCTTAGGCCACCAGGCTCAAGGACATGGCTGCTACCTCCGTACTGACCATAAATAAGACCCATAATCTCAGTACTCATATTACGGTGATAGTACGGCGGTCGGAAGGTATTTGACGTTGTGATCCACTTGGGGGTAAAGACCAGAAAGTCCGTCAATGGAACTCCTGGGATCTTCGACTTCGCTGTTAGGACACAGTAGATTGTTGGGTCGGCCTGGTCCTTTTCCACGTTGGTCATATTCACAAACTTTTCGATTGCATATTTATATGGCACTAAGTTTCCGTGCCAAGCGACAACATCAAATGGGGTGTGGTTTTGCTGGCAGACGTGCAAGGTACCTGCCAGCTTGTAGATGATATCCCAACTTGATTCATCAATGTCGAAGCTGGCAACGGGCGACTCGAAGTCGCGGGGTAAGGCCATGCCGTTTGATCCCACGGGTCCAAGTTCTGGAAGGTCATAGTGAGCGCCGAAAATCTCCTGAATATACCCGCGAACTGGCCCATCTGGAAGTAGGACTCGGAATCGAATACCAGCTTGAATGACCACAAGTTCACCGGGTCGCGCCATCATCCATCCAAGTTCTGACTGAATGTGGAGACGTCCTTCCTGAGGTAGGATAAGCAAGTCTCCGTCATTGTTGGAAAATGCTCGGTTGACCATCGACGCATTAGCAGAGTAGATATGAATGGCAAGACCTTCTCGTATGGTTGGATCGCCTTGTCCTGCGACGGTTCTGATACCATCAACAAAATCAACTCTAGGCTGATCCTCAGAGCTTTCAGACTTGTTTAGGAGAGGAAATGGGTCCCAAGCTTCTTGTGAAGCAACGTATTCGACATTGTTGTTGGCTGTTGAGAAACATGCCTCAATCTGTAGTGTGTTAGTGAGGGTACGGATGATTGAACGACGATAGCTTACATGAGGATTGCTATCGCATGGAGATACATCTCTATGAGCTACTGATGGGCGAATTCGATACATCCAGACGTGCTGGATCATATGTCGGGGTGCAACGAAAGAAGATCCATTGAGCTGTTCAGAGTACAAGTCATACTTGACCTTTTGCGGGACGTTTCTCCCCTTTGGAAGAACATTAGGAATAGCCTCAGAACAGAACCTGTTTCCGAAGCCCGTTTGGTAGCGGTGCGGGTCGGCCGCAGTAGGCTCTGTGGTGAAGCCGGAGGCGGCAGTGGCGCCCTTCATAGTGGATGGCAGACTCTTGGCAATGCAATTCTTTGAGGGCCAACGGAAAAGAAGAAGCTATGAGATAGGTTCAACGATGTTTAAAAGGAGGTAAAGACAGATGTATTTGCTTCGTTCGGAACCATAGCCTAAGTCAAAGCAATTGCCATGATGCCCATTACGCAAGGCTCGGGTTGTACAGTTTGACACAAGTATCATCGTGTGGGGTCATGTCTTATCCGTCTGACTGCCGGAATGATGCAGTGTTGCCGGATTAGCGTCCATATGCGCTTGGGGATATGCCGGTTTGCTACGGCCTCGTTATTACCGCCGACATCTCGGGTGAAGAAGCCAGTCAAGGTCATCATCGATTGCAGAGACGGTAATCGGGGGGAGGTCTGTAGCCGGCATTTGAAGCCGGCATGGCACTTTTTCGTTACCCCAGGTCATTGCAGGCATCTTGAAGCTGGCAGATGTGTAATATACAGAGCCCAATTTGCGTAGAAGCAATGCCAATCCCGCATCCCCACATCTGTCATTTGTGGAGGCGTTATCTTTCATTGAGATCGGATAACAACGTCGCCTCCCATAAGTTTAGGAATGATATCAATTGGCATTGTCTTAGCTTAAGTTAACGTCAAAACCCCGAGTATTTCAATCTGATCTTCTCCGCCTCCAAAATATTGGTAGAAGGTCCATTCTTCAAATTCACCCGCTCATTTCCCAGGCCGGCCCGTTCGTGTCCCAACAATGGCCGTCCTCCAACTTCTTGTGAGCCCTGCAGGGCTTACCCTCCTCGCTGTCTCATTGATTATCTACGTTGGGAAGATACTTGTATCTCAACGGAAACTTGTCTCACTTCCACTCCCTCCAGGGCCCGCCGGTGAGCCCATCCTTGGGCACCTTCGAGTCATTCCGGCCGACAACCCAGAATATGCATACATGAAATGGTCTAAAGAATACTCTTCCGACATTCTGTCGTTCAAGGTCTTGAATCAAACAGTTATTGTCCTCAATTCGGTTCGTACTGCAGTTGACTTGCTCGATAAAAGGGGTGCAAACTACTGTGATCGACCACGTTTTGTCCTATTCGAAGTGATGGGATGGGGCAAGACGCTTACCTTCCTGCGCTGGGGGCCTTCATTCCGCATGCATCGGAAGATCCTACAAAAGAGCTTCCAAAAGAGCAACATTACGCAATACCGTCCTCTCCAGCAAAGGGAGATGACAATTATGCTCAAGGGCATCGTGGAGAAGCCGACCGAGTGGGAGACTATAATGAGACGGTTTGCCACTGCAATTGTGCTAGGCATCGGCTTTGGGATTAAGATTGATAAAGAGACCGATCCTTTCATCCAAATGGCTACCGACGCAAGCTATGCCCTTGGTCATGGGGGAGCCCCCGCTGGAACACCGGTCGACTTTTTCCCCTTTCTGAAGTCACTGCCATCTTGGTTTCATGACAGGTCGCTCAAATTCGCACGAGACTGGAAATGGGCCATTCTCAACATTCACGACAAGCCTTATGAGGCTGTGATTGCTTCTGATGAAAGGCCTCAATGTTTGATCAATATGCTCCTTGACCAACGCCAAGACCAAATGGAGAAGGGAGCTGTACCAGATTTGTCCGTGGATGATATCAAAGGCGCAGCAGGGGCGGTATATGCTGCAGGGCAGGATACTACCTGGAGTACCCTAGTTGTCTTCGTTCTGAATATGACACTACATCCCGATGTTCAGGCAAAGGCGCAACGTATCATTGATGAAGCCATTGGAAGAGATCGGCTTCCTACTTTCGAGGATCGCCCCAAACTTCAGTATATTGATTACGTTGTCCAGGAAACGCTGCGTTGGTGTCCCGTTTCCCCTGTCGGCGTTCCTCACAAGTCATTACAAGATGATGTTTATAATGGCTATTTTATCCCCGCAGGATCTGTGATATATGCCAACGCGAGAGCCATGACTCGAGATGAGCGCGTTTATAGCGACCCTGAGGATTTTAATCCAGACCGTTATATTCCGGTTGAAGAAGGTGGTAAAGGAGAACCGCTACCTAACGGCCAATTTGGGTTCGGAAGAAGGGTATGCGTTGGCAAGCATCTTGCAGAAGCGAGTGCGTGGATCGTGATTGCGGCAATGCTGAGCACGATGAAGATAGAAAAGGCCAGAGATGCTGAAGGGAATGAAATTACGCCAAAGGTCGAATTAACGAATGGGCTTACGAGTCATCCGAAACAATTTCCTTGCCGAGTCGGGCCCAGGGATGGGAAGAGTGTAGAGGTTATTATGAAGGCAGAGGGCTAGGAGCGACAATCAGTGCCATTGAAAGTGTATTCATATGGCTGGACGGACAACACTGAGTTGCTGCCGGATTTATATACACTGTATTAGTTACTTAATGATGCTGGGATGTTGAACTATCTCATGACATCGTTTTATCATGAGTTATCTTGATTTCTCATTACCGTATGTTCTTGTCTCATCCATTTTTGATCATTTTACCTCATGGTACGTAAGGTACTTTGAGAGGTGCTGATTATTCAACTATGTATACACAGT
Source organism: Mariannaea elegans (assembly GCA_930272665.1). Lineage (NCBI taxonomy): Eukaryota > Fungi > Ascomycota > Sordariomycetes > Hypocreales > Nectriaceae > Mariannaea > Mariannaea elegans. The sequence continues at coordinate 59,060 of CAKNEU010000118.1, forward strand.
TCCTTAATTGTTTTACCCTGTATCTTCTTCCGCTTCTCGCCTTCTCCTCCATCGAGGACCGATAGTCATTGCAACATACATCAGCGGCAGCATTGAGAAGCAGATAGCACCAAGCAATACGTAACTCCATCCGTATCCTAGGCGTCTCGTCATTCGCTCAATGACTGAGACTAAAATGGCTGCAAGACAGCACCTGACTAGGTTGGTCTATTTGAGTACCGTTACTATTAGAGATGTCTGGAATTATAATTTTAATTGATCTAACTTACGCATGCCGTTGCCGCTGAACTGCGTTTTTGAAGGATGTCGACGTTGAGTGTCATTGTTGTGTTGAGGATGGCTATTGAAGTCCACCCCACTAGATTATGTTAACTTGAACTTCTCAAATTGAAGACAAAGGTTGCATACAGATAACCTGGAGGACCAAAGGCCCAGCCATCTGCACCCTAGCCTCAATACACCAACCCCAGCCCATGAGGGCCATGACAAAGACTACCAAATGGGCTGGCATGGTCCGAAGCCTTGCTTTCTCCTTGGGAAAATCTTTGGAGGTGCCGTCTTGAGCCAGATTCTTCTTAATTCGGGCATAGTCCCAGTCTAAAAGCTTCCCGATAAATGTGCTGCCAATAATCATTCCTAATCCTGTTGGCAAGTATGACAGACCGAGAACTGTCTCAGATAACCAAGGATAGACCTCCGCAAATGCGGAAGATATTGTCGAAGTAACCGTATAGTTGACTGCATAGACAATTCCAGTGAATATCAACGTAACAAGAATGTCTGGCAGGGCAAATATTGGGAAAGGGTTGATGGGGCTTCTTTTGTGTGAATATGATTCTTTCGAAGAGTGACCTTTGTCTCTTGACCCGGCGAGAGGAATGACTGCTCGATGAATACCAGTCACTGGAACAGAACCGTTTCCTGCAATATCGCGGAGAGTTTCTGGCAGGAACCTACGACAGTGAGTGTGTGCACGGCCAAGTGGCTAGGTAGAAGACCATACAGGAGAATTAGAAGAATGCATACAACTGCCATAATTACGAGAAACCAAAAGATTGATCTCCATCCTAGGTTTTGGGATAAGGCACCACCAATGGCAGGCCCAATGCAGGGGGCGAGCTACTGAAGTCATGAGTAAGATTGACCAGATAATTAGGACGCGGGTTAGAGTATGACATACCATTGGACCAAGGTTGAAAAAGCCAACAAAGCCTCCTCGTTCTTCCGGTAAAGAGATGTCACCACAGACACCCATCCCTATAAGGTCAGGCATAATTGAGACCCAGGCGGTTGGATACTCTTACCAAGAGCAATTGTGCTGGCACATCCTCCGGCCTGAAGGCATCTTAGAACCAGCAATAGCCAGTACGCATTAGTCGGACACAATGCCAGACCAATGCAAGAGCCGACCAAGATGGCAAGGCATATCAAAAACACCGGTCTCCTACCATATCTGTCGGACAACGGCCCCCAAAGCATAGGGGCTAGTTGGGATAGTGTCAGCATGTCGGCTGTCTATTATTCTGTACTGGGTCACATACACACTCCTTGAAAGACGAGGTACGTCGTGACAGATTGATTCAACGCCTCTATTGACTCTCCGAACACAGCGCTGAGAGTTGGAATTGCGGGGAAATAAATGTTTGCGGGAAGAGGGCTGTAAAGACCGGCTATTGCAACCATAGTTACGATGAACCATTTTTCACGCCTGCTGTAGACGCTGTATGGCTCATTTTCACTCTGGGCTGCAGAGTTAGCCTGTGAATGGAAAAGGACCATTGTGAAATCTGGTGACACAATGCTTCCAGTCAACTTTGAAAATTCTTTTTTCAAGGCAGCCGAATTTGCTTGAATGCATTATTCGCTGTAAACGTATGTAGGGCGGAATGGCATATAGCTTTCAAAGCAATCTCAGTCTTTCAACCCAATATGGCCAGAACTCTCAAGTGACAATGCTATCAAACGCAAAATCTTTACTTGCCAGAAACCCACATTTTGGGATTATGTTGGTTGCACTATCTTGCCGATCAAATCACCACGCCATAGTTCATGGGGTATACGTATGTCCGCCGATAAGGCATTGTGAACTGTTCCGGCAACTATTGCCGGGGTTGAATACGCTGTGTTATCGCCATGCCCTTTGCTGGATCTTGGCATTGATAAGAAAGGTGAAGACTGAAGAAGACCGGGGAGATGGGTGGGTCATTATAGAGACTGTACCCAAATAGGTTGTCGCATAATAAATACTTGCAAGCCTCTAGCGTGAGCCCGTATCATAGAAAGGCGGAGATAGCCCAGATAACAAGCCAATGTCGTCTCAGGTAATGATAATGTGTTGAAATATTAGCTGCATCCTTCCCCAGATTGACTGTGGAGTTGAGTATGCATTGCATAGCCAACTTGTAACCCTTTTTGCTTCACTCATCTCTACCATTGCTGGTCAGTAAAGGACCTAACACGAAAGAAAGCCATGTCAGATCCCAGCATGATGGAGAAAGGCGCTGTCGCTGCCGATAGCAAAGAAGCGACCAGCAGTCTGGACAACCTCGACACCTCCCATGGGCAAGTTGGCAATTTGAGCGGATGGAAGCAACTATTCGACAAGTTGGCGACATTCGGCCGCGTTGAACTTCGAGGCATTCAACCTATCCCAGTCGAGGAGCGAACAGATACACAATTCATCAATGTCTTTACTATCTGGTGGTGCATGAATGCTAACCTTCTTCCGTGAGTGGACTCTCGAAACGATTCTGCCAAATCCGCATACTAACGTGTTATAGCATCACTTTCGGAATGTTGGGTCCCATTTATGGTCTCGGCCTTCGCGACTGCTCGCTGGTCATCATCTTCTTTACCCTCCTCACTGCGCTTCTCCCAGCCTATCTTTCGACAGTGGGACCCAAGACAGGAATGCGACAAATGATTCAGGCTCGATTCAGCTGGGGGCGTTATCTCGTTGCTGTTCCCGTCATTTTAAATCTCGCAACTCTCACTGGTTTCTGCGTCATTATGGCCGTTATTGGCGGCCAGTGTCTCTCCGCCGTTGGGGATGGAAACCTCAGCCCGACCGTCGGAATCGTCATTGTTGCTCTTCTAAGTCTATTTATTTCCTTTAGTGGTTTCAAGGTTCTTCACATCTATGAGCGTTGGGCATGGATCCCTGCTGTCATCGGCATTATCATTGCCACCGGCACTGGTGGAAAGCATCTTCACGAGCAAGTTCCCATGGAACCTGGGACGGCACCAAGTGTTCTATCTTTTGGCATGATTGTTGCCAGCTACATGATTCCTTGGGCCTGTCTTGCTAGTGACTTCACCACTTATCTGACACCTGCGGCTCCAAGCAAGCGCATATTCGCCTACGCGTACGTTGGATTGATTGTCCCTACTATTCTTCTTATGATCCTGGGTGCTGCCATCGCTGGTGCCGTGTCCTCCGTTCCTTCATGGAATGAAGGTTATGAGGCGAACCTCGTCGGAGGTGTCCTAGCGGCAATGCTTAAGCCTGCTGGGGGGTTTGGCAAGTTTGTGGTTGTCGTGCTATCATTCAGCCTCCTTGGCAACATGGCAGCAACCTCCTACTCCATTACCCTCAACTTCCAGATTCTAATTCCCCAGCTTGTCAAAGTACCCCGATACGTTTTTGCAATCATCCTGACCATTATTGTCATTCCCGTGTCTGTTCGAGCCGCCACCGACTTCTTTGCTAGCCTCGAGAACTTTATTGCTCTAATTGGGTACTGGGCTTCGGCATTCCTCGGAATTGTTATCGTTGAGCATTTCTGGTTCCGCAAGGGGGATTCTAGCTCCTACAGCTTTGACGCCTGGAATGATGCGAAGAAGCTACCCCTTGGAGTGGCTGCTCTGACTGCTGGTATCCTCAGTTTTGGACTTGTGGTTCCTAGCATGGCTCAGGTTTGGTTTACAGGGCCCATTGCCGAGAAAACGGGTGATATTGGGTTTGAGCTGGCTTTTGTTGTCTCAGGCCTATTATATGTACCGCTGAGGATGCTGGAGGTGAAGGTTAGCGGGCGTTGAACTCGTCATGTATCTCTGTTTAATAATTTGATAGTTCGTTATTCCGTGCAAAATGGTTAATGATAGTTATTTATGGTAGATTTGCTTATAATATAACCATCCTATTGCGTTTAGCTAATTGATGCTTCCGTGTTTGCTCCTCGTCGCCCCAATACTGTCGCCTAGATATTTACTAATGTTGCTAAAGTGGCCCCGACGTAGGAATCTTCAACATTTAAAGCTCTTCGTTACCAAGTCCACCCTTTCTTAAAATTCTCCAAAGCATTTTCTTCAGAGATCACATCTGCGTACTTGGCATTCAAGTCAAACAGATTGCCATTGTGAATATCATCGCTCCTATCTCCACAGGCTGATCCGACAACCTGATATACCATTAGAACGAGCCTCATACCAAAGAGACTGACAACGTACCATGGGTCGAAATCCATTCTGAAGCGCATCAAGCGTTGTTGCTCTTACACACCCACTTGTACTGACGCCGCAAATGACCACGGTGTCGACACCTTTGATGGTGAGCTCTGTCTGAAGGGTGGTCCCGAAGAAACCACTGGGGTATTTCTTCTTAATCACGGGCTCACCCTTCTGTGGAACTAATCCATCCATCCACTCGTTCAAGCCCCGCGTGTCATCTTTGTGCCACACACTCAACGTCTTTGCTTTTAGCCAGAACAACCCAGCATCTGCCATGTCGGGCTCTGTAAACTCCACCGCTGTCCAATATACTGGTATGTTGTTCTCTCTAGCTGCTGCCAGTAAATTCTGCATGATAAGAGGAGATTTGGCTGACGGCTCGTGGCTCCTAACGTCAAGTGGAGAGCCCGGGGTCCAGTAGGCTTTGCAGACGTCGATGAGAAGTAGAGCAGGGCGTTTGCCCCAACCCATCACTGTTCCATAGCCAGAGACGGCATACGAGTCAGAAATGGATGTCATATTTGATGTTTGCTTGTAAGTTGTTGTTGAACGACCAATCTCTGAAGAATACCTCCAAAAACGGAGTCTTTCGTGCTTGTAATGGATGGACACTGAAATATCAGGAGTACTTCAATATCTCCGAATCCGTGACGCTGAAAAGTGAGCTTAGTCCATAACCAAAGTTGCCCTTCAAACTGCCGGTGAAGATAGAGGTGGGTCTGAAGTTCCAATGCAGTTGGGCCGGTCCCGGCAATACACGGCACATGATTACAATGAGCGGGGTTTCATAATAAGACAACACAATAATATGCATCAGACGTGGATATTTACGCTTATCTCTACCAATTTCTATAGTATTTGACATACTTGATCGGATTGTCCAAGTCCTATTTTCTCTGGACTACCGAACCAACTCACAAGGCTGGTGCCGCAACCGGTGCATGTTACCAACTTACGCAATGGATCAGGACCACCATAAAAGCTGGCAGCCACTTCACCCCGATGTCCGAGAAACACTCGACCCAGAATATGTTGCATTTCACGATCAGTATATGCAATATGTCCAACCAGATGACACGAAGATATGGGATGGAACTGCCAGAACTCAACCATCCCTTCCACCTGGCGGGTTGCCGCCAGTGTCTGTAGGCAGTACAGAAGACTTCCGAGTTGGAAAGTTCCAACTGAGGGTCTACACTCCGACTGGGGAATGTAGTGAGGTAGGATGGCCTGTTTTCGTGTGGTATCATGGTGGAGGTTGGGCGATTGGTGGCCTAGGCGATAACAAAGACTTTTGCACCCGCATTTGTCAAGGTTTGTTATTTCGATCATGTAATTTGTTGCCACGTAGCTGAATCAATGCAGAGGCACGTTGTGTTGTGATTACAGTCGACTATCGTCTTGCACCAGAGCATCCTTTCCCAGGGGCCGTCGAAGACGCAGTTGACGCAGTTCGATGGATTGCGACTGGTCCTCCGGAATTGGGGAAGATAGATACGTCAAAAATTGCCCTAGGTGGAACGTCTGCGGGAGCAAATATTGCCATTGTTGCAGCCCTCTCGGCTATTGATCGTAATGTTGATCTGCCCTCGGCTAGGCCATCGTTGTCAAACGCTCTTCGTCATCCCCCAATTGGCCTTGTGCTCATCGTGCCGGTTATTGATAACAGTGCGACAGCCGATGATATATGGAAGAGAAACGCAATGACAGCCCCATGGCTGACCCCAACAAGAATGGAATGGTATCGCAAACTCTACTTTAACAACATCGAGGACCGATATAGATGGGACGCAAGCCCAAACTTTGCCCCAGAGACGTTGCTCAGAAAGCTGCCGAACACGTGGATGGTCATCTCGGACCAAGACCTCTTGGCTCCGGAGGCGGAACGCTTTGGTGATCGACTGCAAGATTTGGGGGTCATGGTCGAGAGGGTCATTGTGCAAGGTGGCACACACTCTATTCTTACCTTGGGCGGGAGGATGGCGAAAGGAAAGAAGGTAATGAACGATGCAGTAAAGCATCTTCGTGAGGTCTTTCGTTTATGAATACTATTACATGAACATGGTAAATATTAGACTAGATTGCAAATGGCTTTTCTAATTTCACTCGCCCAGGAGTTCGTTGGTTAGCTACCAAGACCCATCATGCCCCAATTACCCAAAAGATCATAGTGAAATCCTCCTTGAAGAAAGTTATCTAGATCAACATCAAACAGCTCATTTCCATTTCCAATTCCGAATCGTGTAAATGAACCAGTGTCTAACGAAGAGGAGAACGTCTGATCTCCGAGCCCCCCTTCGACTACAGCGGGACTTGGCTCTATCAACGAGGTTGACTGCTGCGAGTTGCCTGAATTACTTGGACTCGATGATGATCGTGAATCTAGGTGCGGCATCTCACTGCTCTCTCGTTCTTCTCGCAGGGTATGGGTCGTAACATCAGCCGGGCTTACCCCAGCTAAGGGTGTAGCTATCTGCTGGAGTCCTCTTTGCCACTTGGAACTAGTGGGCCAGGCGACATGAAGTTCATTGAGAATTTCCAGGGACCTCTGGGACATCATTTCTGCTTTGTCTGCCAAGGACGGACAGAGTGTAGGGTTTCGCCAGAGATATGTTGCTAATGAGCCGCTTATGTACACGCAAAATACGAGAATTTGCGGGAAGCCTTCATCTGGAGCTCTCATTGTGAAGAAAGCTTCAATCTGTTCATAGAGATTCCAGACATTCGTAAATAGGTCCAGAGATGTCTTCTCCCAAAACCCCACTGGAGCTTCTTCGCGCATGTGAAGCGCGGTTGATCTTCGTAAATGGTAAGCTCCAGGGCTGCTTTCATCAAAGGAGTTTTGCATTGTAGGCATCGAATTATGCCGACGGGCTAAAGCAGACAGCATGCTTTCGAGGTAAATCCGCCGAGTAACGATATTGCTGAGTCTAATAACCATAGTGATGGAGAGGTACGCAAGGTGAAGCGACTCAGATTTCCAACCCCTCAAATTCCAGACGGAAAATTTGTGCCGAGAAGGGATATTCTCCTCCCAGGTTCGTAGCTCTAAAAGTGTCTTCTGATGATCACTTTCGTCATCCCACGGAGGCGTCTTATTGATACTGAAACTCGTACGCCCTGCACGCCTAGCAACCGTTCCCCAGAGGCTATGAGCCTGAATCAACGTCGCGAACAAGCATCGTGTTGACGAATGAACCAGTTCAGGGTTAGAGAGCGCTGGAGGCGTCCCGGCCAGTGCTGCACGATCTGAGGGGACAACACCAAATGCAAAATCTGTTTCACTACATGGGAGTAGTGTTGTAATGTCTTCCAGGGGGAAAGGCGCGGGAGTTTTGTAACCCGAATGGAGGTTTTCTTGGCTTTGAATCATCCAAAACACACGCCGAGCACCCTCAGAGCGAACTAGTTGTTCTGTAGGACAACTCTCATCTGAAACGTAGGTATCCTCGCAGTGTAACTTTAATAAAGCTGCCATTCGCACCGCTACTCCCATATCCATACTAGAGCGATCACGATCACCATTGCCCCATTGGCAAATAGCAAGTAAAAAGAAAGCCTGAATACGTTCTAGAGATGGCCTGTACATTTCTGCAGGCACCATGGCCTTTGCCATGTCCAGGAAATAGTCGGTTGCACTCCTTGGGCCACCATATCGTTGAGCCAGCGACGGTGTAAACCGTGCCGAGATCGAAAGGATACAGACTAAGAGGAATTTTTCGATAGACGAAGATTTGCTGATCAGATCCTCAAGAAATACAGCCTTAGGTATAAAACCCAGCTGAAAGTAAGAAGTGACGAATATACGGCACCCTTCGATGACTTCATCCATGGGGGGTAAGGCATCTTCAATTTTAAAGCTAGGCGCAGGAATCAACAGCGTATCAACACTGAAACTCCTGCCGTTGAATTGACGCCGAGGCTTTTCGGTCAATGAACTTTTGTTAACGTGATCCCGTGACACTGTATCTGACGGTTGAGTCTTTGAGTTGTCGTCTCGGGGCGAGGCAACGTCTGGACGAGGGAGTTGTCGACGCCGGAACTGTCGATCCACATCTTTTTCGCCGCGCCTCGGAAAGTAACATTCTGATGCTACGTGGGCCCCGGCATGCGTGCAGGCTTCGCAAGGGGGTTTCTTTGAATGGTGGATGCATTTGGACCGCAGACGCCGGCAACGCCGGCAGGCAACTGGGTTGCGTCGCTTAACAGTCGCCGCGGGTTCCATTTGGTGATGATTCGATTCGTACGAATTAGGAACTGCAGAAGCCGGGATAAAGCAGCATGTGTAATTCATCAACTGTCTAGTGGTGGAATCATACAGGCAGTTGAACGGCAATACTGGCAGCGAGACGAAGATATGCAGCACAGTATGTTATCGCTATCATGCCTAGCACCGCGATAAGGAGGTGGGGAGCCGGCAAGACCCGGCAAGTTTCCGGCAAATGTTATCAAGGCGGCCTGTACTTCGAAGTGCCTAAGGGATAATTAATTAGCCCTTGAGAGTTGGGTGGATGGGCGTAGATGGGAGCTTCGTTTTCGCTCATTCGACTTGCGAATGTATTACATTTCATTCAGCACTAAACTAAATTTCACCGCTCAATTTAGTCATATTAAACCATGGTGAGCAATCATCCACCGCTAGCTTGAACGTTCGGTGACTGGAAACTGGCCGAGATGCGGAATCATCTTTTCGATTTTGGGTGCCGATATGTTTAAGGCCAGCCTGAAGGTGTCCCTTGTTGGCGGAGGCTAAATGTGCATGGTAAATTACAGCGCAGCGCCTCGTTATTTGCTACAAATAGGCCTTGAAGAACCCATCTCATTCTCCTAGCGGCCGAGAAGTTGAATTCGCAGAGTTGGCCGTATGGAAATGTCCTGTGCATTTAAAGTGAATCCATTTGGATGCTCTAATTAATCGTTCGAGCTATATCCAGCCTCAGGGGCAAAATGAGCCCGACTAATAGATCTGCTGTTAATCATGAAGCTGCTTTGTAGACCCTATAACATGCCAATAACTTCCGAGTAGACATTCGGTGAGATTGCCCTAGACAGTCAACTAAAAGCTACTTGATAATGTGGTGATTAAAAATCTTTCGATCACCTCGACGACCGAGGTAATAATGAGACACAATATAATCGGTAGTCGGAATGTCGAATGTCGATTAACTAATTAGCCATACTTTATTGCCGACTTTATTATCCGATTGATTCATAGGGAAAATTACAACATGCCATAAACCCACTTAGAACGCTCACATGATGGACATTCGGTTACTAGGCTCGGTCCTAGACCCTGTTTTAGGCTGTCCTTTACCTCACGACAATCAATCCCATAACTATTCTTCTTCCCAATCCGTGCCAGCCTCCTAACTCGTATGAAACAGCAACCCGGAGCTGAACCTAGAATACCTAAACTTGGACCCAGAGACGATCATTCTGAAGAGTCGTGGAATAGGCCTGATGGTTTGAAGTGAGCGGGGGCGGGGATAGTAGCACTACGTGTGGAGAATATGGGGTAGTGCTCGGCATTAAGACTACCAAAGCTATTTATCCTCCAGGCACGGGGTTTTATAAGCGGAGAATAATATTCTATGGTTACCTTGTTGCAAGTCCGATGCCATTCAGTTGCACCGAGGCATGGCCGAAAAACCTACTGGTGTTGATGAAAGAGGAGCTATTATATGACGAGAATGGGAGTTACGTTGTCCAATGAGACATATATATTGTTGGCTAATCGTACCGGATTAATATTATGAGCTTCAGGATACATGCCCAAGTTTATAGCCATGACTCCAATCTCACAGCTCGTTCTCTTTAAACTTTGCCTCGTTGTCTCCGTATCATCAAAAGTCCTTACATTGTCCCGAGATGTCACGCCAACGGTGTTCGTACTGAATGGTTCTTATTCTGGGGCCTATAGCCATGAATATAACCAAGACTTCTTCCTAGGTATTCCCTATGCTCAAGTAAACAACGGTTCATTAATTACAACTACTTCATCTTCCGACTAACGCCCGTGAAGCTACCTGAACGTTTTGCTCTGGCCGAAGGACTAAATTCCTCTTGGGATGGCATCCGTGAAGCTACGGAGTATCCGCCACATTGTTATGGCTATGGATCAGACCAAATAGGATATGAGCAGTCCGAAGACTGCCTCTACCTGAATGTTATTCGTCCTGCTGGCATAAAAGAATCATCGAATCTCCCCGTTGCGGTTTGGATTCATGGGGGCGGCTTATATATGGGAGGCTCGGCTGACCGCAGATATAACCTGTCTTTTATCGTTGACAGAAGTGTTGATATGGGTAGTCCTGTTATAGGGGTGAGTTTTAATTACCGTCTTTCAGCCATGGGCTTCCTGTGTGGCGGCGAGGCCGAAGATGCTGGAATCACCAACAATGGCTTTCGTGATCAGCGCCTTGCTCTTCATTGGATCAACGAGAATATTAAAGCTTTTGGTGGCTCACCCAATAAGGTGACAATCTTTGGAGAGAGCTCTGGTGCAGAGAGCGTATCGGCTCAGGTTTTTGCGTATAACGGTTAGTTTGTTTGCTTTCCGCCGAATGGCCTCGATTACTGATATAATAGGTCGAAATGATGGTCTCTTCCGTGGTGCTATCGCCGAGTCTGGTTTCGGCGGTGCCATAGGAAGATTTCCCGGTGGCTTCAACGCGACCACAGATCAACAAAGTACTTACGATCAGTTGGTTAGCAATATAACGTCCTGTGCCAACTTGGTGGGATCCACAAAGTCTCTAGACTGTCTTCGAACTGCTCCATTCGAAGAGATCAATTACGCCTTGAACGTCAGCGGAGTCGGACCTTGGCCGCCTGTTCTGGATTATGACTTTATCGCAGACTACCCCACAAACCAGATCTCTAAAGGGAAGTTCCCAAGGATTCCGCTACTCATTGGCGCTAATACCGACGAGGGCACTGCATTTGGCTCAGGTAGGGGCCCCAACGGTGGGGGTGTCAATACAGACGCCGAGATGAGAGACGCTATTAAAGCCATAATTCCTGATAATGTCAAGCCCTACGCTGGCAAATCACCGGACGAAGTCATCGATGAGTTGATGGACTTGTATCCTGATGATCAAATGGTGGGAATCCCATCTCTGAAGACTTGGCCTCATATCATCAAGGCAAACGATACGTACGCAGAGCTCTTAGGGTTACAGTATCGACGAACCGGTGCACTCTTCGGTGACTTCTCTATGCAGTATCAGAGACGTCGGTCCAATATTGCGTGGAATGAATACGGCGTTCCAAGTTATACCTACCGTTTTGACGTTACCGTGAATGGATTGACTCCAGTTACTGGCGCTACGCACTTCCAAGAGGCGAGCATTAAGTTGAATCCCCCAGGCGAACCGAACTCGCTAACTTCTAGGTTCTAGGTTGCTTTCGTATTCCGAAATATCAATGGAGATGGATATGACATAAACCCGTTTGGAGGCAACGGAACGTATCCTTTGAAAGCAAAATATCTCTCTACAGTTATGTCGTCAGCTTGGATCAATTTCGTGGTAGGCCTCAATCCTAACGGGAGGAAGGGCGGGTTCTTCTCCAAGGACATAAAGTGGCCAACCTATGGTTCTGGAAAGGGTATCGTTTTCAATCTGAATGGCACTTATGTGGAGACGGACAACTGGAGGGTCGGAGGCATCAGTTGGATGGCTGAGCACAGCTTGGATGTATTCGGCAATTAACGGCGGATGAGCATGTATATTTTAGAACCGTTCTTATACTTGATCATTACTTATCAACGGCACTCTGTGATCAGTACTCGATAGATCTATCACCCTCATCCAAATGTGGAGGTATTGGGAGAAGACCAGTTGCAACACGTTTCGGATGTATATTCCCGGAGAGTCTTGATAATCCTGATTTCCGGTTGATTCGGTTACTATCTGGGACTTTCTTGATCTCATAAATCTAGCCATGTGACCCGTGTGAGATCAACACGAGTGTAATCAATGTGACGCTACCTCAAACGTTTTTAGCTAGGAGAGTAATTACGGCGTGTTCTTGAGCTAGCACGTCTTCTGGTCTATTGTCATGTTTGACTTCACTCTAGAGTATGAGCAATAATACTTTTCACTCGATAGCGTCATGCATACATTCTCAAAGAGGCCATGCACGCGACTCCTTCATGTGTCTCAAGCTGGTTGGTGTCAATATCACCTAGGCTGAAACGACCGTGAATTGTTTCACGGGCCTAGATCCGTTGCGGACTTTAGACTAACGAGTTAGTACGGGCCGATGGCCACCAAGTGCTGCTTTTCACATATTTAGGCTTGGATAAATGGTAGGGAACCTATTATAGATTGTTGATGGCTGAGGAATTCGCATATAATTTAAATTCGACTCCTTATTTCTTTATCTACGCATCCACGCTCTTTTGCTATTTTATCTCTGATGGCAACTTCATGATGGGGCCACCTCAAACACAGACCACTTCTTCGTATCCTCGTGAAGACGGCCATTTTAGGAAATATCCGAACTGGGGGAGGGACCCCTTAGTCTCATTTAGCGCCCCTGAGCCCTAACTAGAGATCATGCCTAAAGGCGTGGCTATTTATTGCCCAAATCCCCCGCAAGGTAGCGGTCCATGGGCGAACGCGGTCTGGCTTTCAAACCTTTTGGCTGAATCCTCGCTCTCACAACACAGCACCATGAAGCTCTCGACTACCATCCTCGGATTGTTCGGCCTGCTCGCCGCAGCAGATATTGCCGAGCAACGCATCGAGATTAATATTGGGGATACCCGAATCTTGGACGTTATGCAAAAACTTGACCAAGCCAGAAAAAGTGGTGATGATGAACTGGCATCTAAGCTTCTCAAGGAGCTGAATGACGTCCATTCCGCACCAATGCATAGCGACTCGAACAAGCATTGGGTGACAGACTGCAGCGCCAGCGCCTCCCTCGACGCCGAAATTTATGCTGTCACCGACCCTATGAACGCTCCCGAACCGATCAAGTGGGCTATGGATTACCTCGATAAATACTGGACTACAGACGATGGCGGCGAGCTTCCTTACCCGGGCGATTTTTCCACCTTCATGCACAAAGATGGGTTTAGGGTTATAAGGGTTGATTATGAGCAATTGCCATGGGCTGTTCGTGAATGGCGAGAACAGGAACTGGAGAAAGGCATTAACATGGAGCGCAAGTTTATTGCCGTGCTTGATGGGGTTGCATTCTTTGCCCCTGGTGTTATGACTTGGTTACTACCTCTGTTTGCTGGAGCCGACCTTGCACGCGGCGTCGATGCTTGTCATGGTGCGTATCACATGTCGAATCCCTTGCGCACTTTGCTGACATTCGGTAGATGAACTGCTCAACTTGGATAACTATAACGTCAAGAATGTCAACAAGATTGAGCCTGACGTCAAATACTCGTTCGAATACGGTGGCATATCTCAAGTTGGAACCACGATCAAAATCCAAACCACTTCTCGGAGAGTGGTTGAGAAGGAAGCAAATGGTGAGCTCTAAGTGTCCAAGGCTCGGAGATTTGGAAATCCCATGTCCAATAGTGACGGGTGGCACAATTTTAGGCGACTTCGTGCTTTCATTCAATAGGCTACCGTAAGAAATACTATTTGGCATCTCAGGTTTCTACAAAAAGTTCGAATGGAACCGAAATGACGGCTCATCTGCCCAGTTTGGGTCAATCTCAATATCACTAAGAGTGACGCATCCACTGAATCCTCGAGCTGCGAGCTCCTTATCGAGTGCTTGGAATGCTTGTTCCAAGAACCTCTGCTCTCCCGATATATTAAGACCAATTGCCCGGCCAGTGCTAACCATAAGCTCGAAACTTTTTCTTGCAGGCTTGGACACTTCCTCATCTCCATGAAGATACAACTCTCCAAATCTCTGTCTCCAAAAGAGCCACCTCTGTAAACTAAAACCATCGCCCTGCACACCTGCGTCTATCGCAAGTTGGCCAAGAGAGACTGGCGCCTGGTCCTCAATTCCCTGCTTGGAAGTAGTACAGGCATAGTTGTCGACAGAGAGACGTGCCAGCTTGAAGTTGGCGTATGTCAGCCATTCAGCACATGCGGCAATGCGGTTGGTTAGAGGGATAGCATTATTGCCAAAGCCTTTTTCAGAACAAGGATCAGTCATACGGTTCCCTGTTTCGAGTGCTTCTTTGAAGAGCTGTAATGCAGAATAGGCAAGATCCTGAGCAAACACCCCAGAGGCACAAAGCTTGGCACTGAACGCGGCGAGACTTTTTCTTTCCGCAGCTGAAAGTCCCATGGTCTCCTGCATCCAGAACTGCCGGAGGTCGTGTATAAGATATGGGAGGTCTGTCCAAAGCCGCTCACCATTTGGCATGACCGCATATTCTTGGCCATTCCCATCTTGCTTCTTTCTGACGAAAGGTCCGAATTCTCGCAGCTCTAGTATGAGTGTGACAAGTCGGTCATGCTCAGAGTTGCCAGACGGAATGACCTTTGCCGCATATATGAGCTCGTCCCAGGCATCGTGAAGACTCTCTTCGATATCCACGATATCAATAGCGTAGTCGTAATATTGATGACCGATTCGGATGAGATCATCACGTAGGTCATGCCAAGTCTCGCGAGCATTTGCAACATGATGGTCATAGTCTTGCCGCTTTTCCTCACGGGTGAGACGTTGCACTTGGCATGAGCCATCAACACATCCAGCCATAGTGATAAAGAACTTTAAGATTGAGGGAACAATAGATGGAGAATAGGGAGAGAGGGTTGAATGAGAAAGAGCAGAAACGAGACAAGACACAAGAGAAGCAGGGTTAAATACTTGAATGTGGAAATGTACCTTTTGTTAACTCAGTACTTTGGATCGGGCTGTAATTTAACCGACATCTATTATTTTATAGTAATTTTCGAAATTATATGCTATTGATTATCTTCATTTATGAAGTCTGGCTTTCAAAAACAAAATGGTGCTGTTCGTCGTCGCACACATGGTGAAGTTATGGCGACTTGGTCTGGCGCGTAATGTGTAGCGAATTCACGTCTGCAACCTCTACATGCGACAAGCTCAGCCCAAGAGTAGGTCTGCTGCCTTGCTTAATAATATCTAGGCAGAAATTCTTCCTGAATTCCCAGGCAATAAAAATTGTCTCATTCGTTCATTGATCATGGCCGAGAGAATGGTTTGTTGAAATGCCCCTATCATTCCCTGGCTGGTGGAACTGCCTTCGCTGCGATGAATGGGTTTAGGGTGTCTACCAAGAAATACATGCTAATCCGTGGTGACAGTGGAGTCAGTTAGGAGGTCGAGCACCCGTAGCAGCTATCAACTATCCCCGCACTAGTGGTCATTCTCACTGAAGTCGGTCTACATAGGCTCGGCCAGAAATGATTGGCCTACAGGGGATTGCCGTACATTTTGGGTCTCTCGTCTCGAGGTCACCCACCCAATTGCTGGAGCCATCCACTCTGCACTCTTCGGACCTTCATCAATTCTTACGGCTTTCTTCAGAACGTTTATCTCATGCTACGATTCTTCCGATGCATCAAGCAAGAAATTCAAAGGGCTGTTATCATAAACGGGTATGGAATTACAATCTTGAATCATAAGAAGCCGGCCTGATAGTGGCTTTTTTTTCCCGGAAGGGTTTATCCCCCAATCGCCCATGTCATATAATATTGGTAACTTTCAATCCTAAATGCACTATCTCGCATTAATCCCCGTGCCTAGTTCTTAAAGGCCCCGTTAGACAGTTCATCTTCAAGATCATAATAAACCTGGAACTCGCAATAGCAAATCTCCGGGTCGCTCTCAATGTCGAAGTTGAAACTGGCTTCTTCATCGGTGATGAGAACCTTTGGAATTCCACTGGCCGCTGCCGCCTCTGCCAGTAGCTGCACTTGGCAACTCTTTTCCATTGAAGTGAAGAGGAATGCAGCCTCATCGACAGTCTGACCGACGGTCAAAAGGCCATGGTTGCGCAAGATGCAGCCTTTGCCATTAGGGCCCAGCGCCGCGGCAATGCGATCGCCCTCCTCACTTCCGAGGACAACGCCTCCGTAGCTATTGTAAACGCTGTGCGCGTCCCCGCGGAACTTGCAGACATCTTGGGTCAGCATTTCTAGGCGACGTCCAAAGACCGACCATGTCTTTCCGTAGACACTATGGCAGTGGCAGATTGCGTGAGCGTCCGGACGCGCTTTGTGAACTGCAGCATGGATGAGGAATCCAGCAGAATTGGGAGGTCTGCTTCGGTTACCTCCGATTACAGCACCGTCAAAGTCGACTAGAATCATGTCGCTGACCTTGAGCAGGCCAAAGTGTCGGCCCAATGGGTTTGTCCAGAATGCATGAGGAAACTCAGGGTCGCGCACAGAAATGTGACCGCTCATGCCTTCGACGTAGCCCTCGCGATGCCAGTGGCGAAAGGCAGCGGCCAAATGCTCGAGCTGCCACTTGCGATGAGAGGCAAAGTCGGGATGTTTTGGAATCCCGGCCAAGACGACGTCGCCATGTGACATGGCCTGCAAGGAAGTCTTATTTGCCAGTTCATGGCCATGGTTTGTGTGAGATGCCTCCTTGGGCTTGATGCTGGCTGTGCCGCCTGGAGCGGGGTTGACGGTGTTTGCCGAAGGTGTCATGGTAGTGAAGTGAAGTGAAGTAAGTAATCTTCTTACGCGTTAAGATTACCAAGAATAGTAGTGTTGAGGATTATAGTGCAATTAGCGAATCTGAACAATTCTTCTAGCTATTGCAAAGTCAAAAGGTTAAGTAGTGCGAGCCCGACTTGGCGCCCTCTGATAATTTACGCCTTAAAAAGATTCGACGCCCTCCACCTACATCCGCCCTTCTCCGCGCGTTATCTGAACAGCAATTTATGTTTCTCCGATTACCTACAGTAACTTAGGTAACCTGACTTTTGACGGAACGCGGGGCAAGCCATCATCTGGTCTATACCTTCGGTGTGCCAGCTCATGTCCCAGCAAGAATAGTTTTTCCGATCCGGCAAAGGGCGTTCGAAGATGGTGGTGGGTGGGTCAATGAACGAGAGGGGCATGATCTGACCATCACCAGAGGGAGCGCAGGGCGGTTCCTCCGAACTTGAGGTCTGAGATTCCGTTTTTGCCAGGATTGTCGATGGTGAAGAGTTTATAGGACCACTACCCACATGGAGGGACTCTCCACTGTTGTGTTACCTCTAGGCACTATTTATGGGAGCTTTTGTGTTTGTTAGTTAACCAAGGCTAAGGCGATCATAGTCTAATCTTTAGCGGTCCTCTTGCAGTTCGGAATTGGATGTCGACGTGATGGCCGAGATCTATTTTTCTCCCTTTCAACGTCCGAATCTGGGTGAAAAGGACTGGGGACCGAAATTGAGCCTGAATGAGACCACAATATGCAACTTCCATTCCAACCGAGGCCGTCAGATGATGCATTGATTGCTTATTGGCTCACTTCATGCCCGATTTTCCGTTGACAGGGGCTCAGGGAAGTATTAAAAGCAAACCCCTCTTTGCGAGGAAACTTGGCTTGTGATGATTGTGGTGAACTCGAATTGAAACTTCTTCACTTTCACAGACATGGCCACCATTAACCCAGATCCCGTCGTTGAGCCAGACGAGAATATTGTCGACGATGGAGACTCATCGCTCGGAGATGTAAGAGCAGTAACCTCAGCAACTCTATGCTTCTTGACAAAATTGAACTAAACTTCCTAACACATGTCTTCTACAGGATGTTGCATCATCAACCGCGAGTATAGCAAGTTCCGTCATTGATTACCGCCGCGAAAACGGGAGAACGTATCATCGATATAAAGACGGAAGTAAGTTTGACCCATATTCAGTGTATCTTTCCAAATCTAGCCATTAACACTTCTGCTAATAGAGTACAACATTCCCAACGATGAGACTGAACTCGAAAGACTAGGTAGGTACTCCTAGCGGACCATTTCTCTAATTTCTCAACTAAAACCGACAGATTTGCAACACCACTTGTTCCTACTAACTTTTGACGACAAACTCGGTCTCTCGCCACCGAATGAGCCTGATTCGAAAGTAGGCCGCGTGCTTGACATTGGAACTGGAACTGGCATATGGGCCATCGATTATGGCGATGAACATCCAGAAACCGAGGTCAGTTGTATACTAATTTACATTGACTCAAGGCTAACATAAGTCTTCAAGGTCATTGGCGTTGACCTTTCGCCAATCCAGCCAAGCTTGTAAGTGCTTTTTGCCATTCATTTGCAGGAACTATTAGCGAGCCATTATTAGTGTACCTCCGAATGTCAAATTTTACATCGACGACATCGAGGAGCCATGGTCGTACTCAAAGCCATTCGACTACATACACTGTCGCATGATGACTTCCAGCCTTGCCAACTGGAAAAAGTTTCTCCAGGATAGTTTCGAGTATGTTCAAGCGGAAAAGTGAGGCGGTGGAACGACTAACAAAAATAGCAATCTCGCACCCGGTGGCTATATAGAGTTACAGGAAATCGACCTCTTTGCTAAATCAGATGACGGTACTCTCGCTGAGGACTGCGCTCTCGCCAAATGTTCTAAGTTCCTCGACGAGGCTTGCAATAAAATTGGGCGACCGTTCCAGGATAACCTGGAGCTGAAGGATTTTCTGGTCGAGATTGGCTACGTCGAGATCGTCGTCTCGGTCTTCAAGTGGCCTACCAACCCTTGGCCGCGAGAGAAAAAGTACAAAGAACTTGGACAGTGGAATAACGGAAATATGGCTACTGGGCTGGAGGCTCTTACAATGGCGCCGTTCACGAGGGCCCTCGGCTGGAGCAAAGAAGAGGTAGATGTTTTCTTGGCCGACGTCAGAAATGATTTGAACAGCAGGGCGGTTCATGCCTACTGGCCTCTGTGAGTTTTCCTGCAATGGATAGATTGGTTTTGGCTGACATAGATACAGATATTCCATCTACGGTAGGAAACCAGAGTAATGGTATGCGAGAGTGACCATTAATCGGGGAACTATGGATTATTCTGCCCCTTTAGATTGATATACACGGGCATCATACTGCGAAGACATTCAATCCTTTATACAAAATCAAGAGCACCTCTAAAATTCATTGCTAGTTTCTTGGATTGTCGTTCTTCGGTCAAAATTAAAAATCTTGGTGTTCCGTAGACCTTTGGAAGATATGAATACCACCTATGATGGTTCCTAGACTATTCCTCAACTCTTCCTGTGCGCAAATAACATATTTCTTCTCATCCCAACCGGTTAATGTGGCTTACCATAGTTATCAGATGTAATATATATAATCGCATAAGTTGGTGATTTTGACCTCGATGTTGTCGCATTACCAACTGAGGCAAAAGGGAATGAACACTCCGCTAGTGCACTCATTAATAATAGCTTATAAACTCCATTTGACAGATGTTAGAGCCCTGTTTCCAGAATACTATCTACGGACATGTTATGATCATTCAGTGAGGTAGAATTGATGCTATGGGAGCTCCTCAATCTCTGATTAAAAGAGAGCTTACCTGAAGCCTTCTAATATCATGAATAGACTATGAATAGGGGAGGTTCTTCAGGCGGATGATGCGTTGTGTTGACTACTTTGAAGTTCTGATCTAGCCAAATGGCCCCTGCGGCAGGTGCGGAATTGCATGGTCAAAATCATATTGAAATTCTCATGGCCTAGTACATTTCAAACTACCACGTTGTAGCCGTTGCTTCTTTGGTGACTCCAACCATATGAAACCCGCCTGTAGGATATGTGTCCTCCGTAGTTATCGAGGAAGCAGCATGCCTCCATTTTTGTTCCACACACAACTGCCATTAGAGGATGGATGGTATCTAGGCGAACAGTCTCATCGGGTCCTCGCTTATAGTCGTCCTCGCAATCCAACTGTCCACTCTCTCAAGCCCATACATTACCGGGAGCAGTTGTCTTGTAAACTCGTCCACTTCATTTGCTCCCCTGCTAGTGAAAAGCTCATTGCACTCCAAGCTTAATACAAACAAAGGGTCTTGCTCCTGAACCAATTTGGACCAGGCCACGGCAGATTCTGCCGCCCAAATATCGCTTCTTGCCGTAAATCTGACCCCTCCATTACATTTGCTCAATCCACGTTGGAGGGTGAGGTAGATGCCCATGGTCATGGTTCCTAGCAGCCAGATTCTTCGAACACTCTCTGCGACCACCCACATTCTCCAAAGGCGCGGTGCCGGGTCTCCATCAAAGAAGGCGTCTGTATGAGGGCTGCACTGGTCCAGAGCAAGGGGGGGCGAGGCGTCCAGATCTCGAGTCGCCGATTTCCAGAGCTGGTCAATCCAATTCATAAACAGCTGGATATGTCTTTCGCCCTGCGCGCGTGTCCGAATGTGAGGAGAAAAAAGCGCGGTGGCGAGGTGAACGAAGAGTGCTTGCGTGCGAGCTAGGTGTTGGCAGGTATTAAGAGAGACGCTGCTGTTTGACGATGAACTATGGGAGTTAACAAGAGACATGACATTCGCCTCAAGGATTTGGAAGACGAGGGTCTCATTCTGGCCTGTTCGTGTATTGTGTACCGCGATCGAAGTGTAGGCGTCACGCATACACTGGGGAAGGCCACTATCGGCGTATAGTTGGCGATGGATAAATGGGCAGTGGCCGTCGTCGACCCATTGGGTTAGCCAATCCTGGAGACGGCGAGTATAATTTGTGAATACGGCAGAAGAGAAAGGAGGGATGTTCGTGGGGATGTGGGAGATGGCCCAAGAGTCTGCTTTGAGAAACCACCCACTGTCAATTGATGTTTCGCCAGCCGGTACTCCGAATGTGTCGGCCGGATTGAGGTCCTCTAAAAGACTGGGATCCAAATATCCAAGTTGTGACCAAGAGGTCTCAGATGTAGAGTGTTGTTGTTCAGCCAATAAATCCGTATCCAGTGGGTGAGCGGAGCTGGGTTCGTCCGATCCTGGTGATTTGTGTACTTCATTCCTCTGATGTCGGTTCGTTGTCTGAGCTTCCGATCGCATCCTTTTCGGGGGATACCGGCATTCTAAATCCAACTCGTCACACCGGCCACAGATTGGCTGGGCCTTGTCGCAGCGCCGTTTCCCTTTGGCGCAAGAGTAGCAAGCTTTAGATTTCTTCATAGACCTCATTGCGGAAACGTGCGGAAATTTACGAAACAGGATGCCGTGTTTACGATGGTAGGGATACAGGAACGGATGGCAGAAACTAGACTCATTTGTCATCAGTGGTTGGCCCTATCAATTGCGGGCGCCCGACGGACTTCAAACGGCTTTGGTGCGGACATTGAGCGGGATCTGAGATCTGACCCCAATATCGACTACTAATAATTCTCCATCTCGTATCGAGTAAAGTCCTTTTTGCTTCGAAGGTGGATTCGACAGCTAACAAAAATCCCCGACTGGCAGATCCCGCTAAAGGTTCAAGTCAACAGATAGACTACTCTGTCGTCATAAACGTCATGTTTTGCCGCATGTCAGCCAGAAGAGTCACGGTCTTACACCTTCTTTTTATTCTTACAGTCACTCCCCCGCTCATGCTTTCTCTCCAGAAACCTAGGAAATGATCTTACAGAGTGCCTTGGTCACTGTAGGCCCAGCAGTCAAGCAAAATGAACTACCCGCCACAAATGAATACGAATCCGCATCGCTGATTGGACGCGCCGGCACTTGATTTTCCGGCGTGGGTGGCTGACACAGCCCGGCGTGAGTCAATGCCAAGCATTAAGCTATGAGTCGTAATGGTCATACTCCGGAGCAAATCTGCACAATGTTCAAAGCACCATTATCAGTGCTAGTCTCAAGCCTTAGCTTTAAGGCCTTTAATGAATATGCTATATATTCACATAAATATACGGACGTATGGGATGTTGTTTAGTCGAATCGTAGCGCTACTCTCAAGCGGCTGAGCTTTAAGATGATCCCCCGATTGAAAATCGACGACTATCTCCACTACGGCTGTGCTATCACCTCTCTTTCGTTCCTATCTATCGCAGAATTTCTCCGCGTAGGAAAAAAGAATCAAACCAAGGCTGCAGTGCGCTCTGGAGTATGCATTGCACTCATCATCATCCTTGTTACATCCTATCTAATTGAGGCCATCACCACCATCACTCTAGCACATTCACTTGGTCAATTCGAGGCCCATCTCGTCCATTTAGCTATCCTTGCGCTTGTGTGGTTTATTATCGGACTACGAAGAGTTGCATCGTGGCACACAATCCATTGGGTATGCGCCGCCACTGCTCTCTTCGAGATTCCACTATTAGACCTATCGTTTGCGCACCCTCCACAGCATTGGCCACCAATTATTCAATTCATATGCCAAAGCATTCGGTTGTTGGCTTTACTGTGTCTCCTTGCGACTGAACTCCGGTTTCGGATTTATAGCACTGGCGTTAAGGACATGGCAGAAGAAACTCGCCCGTTTCTACAAAGTCGGGCAGAGAATGGTTCATCCTACGACTACGGCACTCAGCATTTTGACGCGGAGTCTGACGAAAACCTCATGGACTATGAAGATGGCGACGACTCAGACGAAGATGCTGATATCAAGCGCCTCCGTGCCGAGCGACTGCAGCAAACAGGAGGTTGGTGGGGATACCTCAAGGATTTTTCTGTTTTCCTCCCCTTCTTGGTCCCGCGGAGGGAATTCAAGGTACAACTGTGTCTTGGCGTTTGTCTGTTTTGTCTGGCGGGCGGCAGGGCCTTGAACATCCTCATCCCCCGGCAACTTGGAGTAGTAACCGACAAGATTCTGGAGCATGAGTCGCCCTATAAGTCTCTAGCTGTCTGGTTAGTTCTGAAGATGCTCTACAGTGAATGCGGTCTTGGTCTAGTGGAAGAATTGGCAAAGATCCCTATTAAGCAATTCTCTTACCGCCAGATCACCAACGCCGCTTTCAGTCATGTCATGAACTTATCAATGGAGTTTCACTCGGAGAGAGACTCTGCAGAGGTCATGAAAGCCATTGAACAAGGTGAATCCCTGACTAATATTCTAGAGACAGCAGTTATTGAGATTTTGCCGACTCTGGCCGATCTAGTCATCGCCTTCTGGCTTCTGTATTGGAAGTTTAACATTTATGCCACCATCGCAATGCTGATTGCCTCTGTCGCGTTCTTTTCCCTGGAAGTCACCACCTCAAACTGGAACATCGAGAATAGGCGGCAGACAGCCAAAACAAAACGAGAAGAAGCTCGCGTCATGCACCAGGCCGTCCAGGGCTGGCAGACTGTCACATACTTTAACATGTTTGCCTTTGAGAGGAGACGTTTCGGTAATGCGGTCGAAGCGCAGCTCACTGCAAGCCGAAACTGGGGGAAACGTGACACCTATATTCAGGCTATTCTTGAGGCGGTGGTGCCCTTGACATTCTTCACCCTCGCCAGTCTCGTTCTTTACGAGATATCTCATGGCCGGGCGACAGCGGGAGATTTTGTGTTCTTAATTCAGTACTGGGAGTTTTTGATCTACCCACTACAGTATCTCTCTCACAACTACCGTTACTTAATGGCCGACCTGGTTGACGCGGAACGGCTGCTGAACCTATTACAGACCCAGCCGACTGTTGTCGACAAGGAGGATGCAAAATCACTTGTTCTGGATAAAGGGCATGTCACATTTGAAGACGTCTTCTTTTCTTACGATCCTAGAAAACGTTCTATCCAGGGTCTGGACATCTCGGCTCGCCCGGGAGAGACTGTCGCTTTTGTTGGTGCAACTGGCGCCGGCAAGTCAACCATTCTAAAACTGCTTCTTCGCTTCTATGATGTTGATTCCGGACGAATTGCGGTAGATGATCAGGATATCAGAGACATCACGCTCAGCTCACTGCGGGATGTGTTCGGAGTTGTGCCCCAAGATCCTCTCTTGTTCAACGCGTCCATCATGGAAAACCTCCGATACGCCCGTCCTGGTGCGACAGACGAAGAAATATTCGAAGCATGTCGTTCAGCAGCCATCCATGAAAAAATACTCACATTTCCTAGCGGGTACAGCACTCGAGTTGGAGAGCAGGGTGTCAAGCTTTCTGGTGGCGAGATCCAGCGACTGGCGATTGCGCGAGTGTTCCTCAAAAACCCACCGATTCTGATCTTGGACGAAGCGACGAGTGCTGTGGATACGAGTACGGAGACCGAGATTCAGAATGCATTGGATGCATTGAAGAGACAGCGGACGACGTTCCTAATTGCGCATCGTCTCTCAACGGTTGTGAAGGCCGATCAAATTGCAGTTGTACACGAAGGACGGATCGTGGAGAGGGGAACACACACTAAGTTGATCCGGGCGAAGGGAAGGTACTATGAGTTATGGACAAGACAAGTGGGCGGTTCAGATCATGATGGGCAATAGTTCAATGAGCTTGGACGAATAAACTCGCATGACATTATTACACACAGTGCACTGTTGATACCAATGCATTTAAACCCGCACCGTAATGGGGCGATCTACCACACGATTCAATTGTAACTACAATAGAAGAATCTCTATATCCTGTACCCCCTCCCCAAGCGATACAGGGATGCTGGACCAGGATATTGGCATTGGTCCGAGCCGATTACGGCCGAGGAGGCGGACTCCGACCAATGCAATAGCACCTTTGCTTAAGTGTCACATAATAGCTGCATCCGACGGTGCCATCGGCTTGCCGCCGGCTTGCCGCCGGCTTCCCGCCGGCTTGGCCG
>CAKNEU010000119.1:0-83050 GCA_930272665.1 Mariannaea elegans
GTGGGGCAGAAATTGTAGTCACGTGATTAAAAGGTTGTGCGGATAGCAATAGTAGGTTGTGCGGATAGCAATACTCTTTAAAATTGCTAGCTCTAAGTAGCTTTAAAAAGCTAACACTTGAAGGCAGCTGGTAGTAAATAAAAACAGCTGGCAGCTAAGGAAGAAATGCTTCTTTTGAAATTGCTGCCCTAGAGGCTACTTTCTTCTCATCATCATCATCATCATCACCACTACTACCACTACTACAACTACCACCACCAACACTACCACCACTACTACTACTACCAGAAGTGCGTATAAGCCCTCATAAATCTAACTGCCAGTATGCTAATATCCCTTCTAGCCACAATGAGCTTGTATGCTTCTCTTCTCTTCTCTGTACGAAAATGCGCTTAGTTTCTAACTGCTGCAGCCCCAACCCCAGCCTCCACCCTGGCGAGCGTCGCCCTACCGTAAGCTACATCTGCTCAAGCCTTTCTCGTACAATAACTAACTGCTTGTTAGCAACTCCGTCTCGTACAGGTGCCCCATGAACCCCGTCTCCTAGAGGTGGATATTAGTGGTAGGCAGCTCCGGCTGTACATACACAATGTGCTTCAGCGCTATGCTCTTAGCCTGCGTGGGAGTCCGGTTCAGTTTATTCGGGGCCGGATTAACCCTCGACAGATTATGAGTATGCGAGACTCATACGTGAATGCCCTTCTCATCCAGAGTCGAGGTGTTCTTTGCCCTCGTCCTTGTTCATCTTGTGAAAACAAGATGCGCTCGGACCCGGACTCGTATGCAAGTCCATTCCCGTACTGCATCCGTCTTCCGGGCCATTTCGGTGGCTGCTGCGGCAATTGCAAGTGGCGGGACCGCGCTGCTAGGTGCGACAATAGAGACTCAGTGGATAGGCGCGGACGCAACGCCCTTGGTTCCGTGCCTTCTCAGCCGATACTTCTGTTAGAAGGTCCGGGGACTTCTGCAGAAGAGCCTATCCGGCTCGAGGAGGACGGAACCCAAAATAATCCAATTTCTCTAGAGGAGGGGTCCGCTGAGGACCCCATTGAATTAAATTAATTGTACGTATGGCTTTTCTTTCTTTGTCTATTCTATTAGATAGTACAGCCAGTGAAGCCTTGGTCTATAACCTTGTGTGGAGGCCCAGGACGACGGCTGGCACCTTCTCGTGGTGTTCTGGGTTAGTAGCTAGAGGTATTATATATATCTATAATATCTCTAGCGAAGCGAAGACCAGCCAAATGATATAGATAACCCAGTTAGCAGGTTACAAATTAATATTTATGTGTCGGCTGTACGAGGACTAGAGGAACATTAAAAATCCAGTACACAGGCACCCGACGGCAGCACGCCTTCCACTCGCAATTCGAGAACAATGCCGACCTTCTCCGCGCCGCCCAGAAGCCCGCCGCCCCGGCCGTTGCTTAGATCCTCACCGAAAAGATCTTCCAGGTACTCACTCAATCGGCCTCCTCATCACTGCATGGCGCATAATAACCCTAGTTCTAGCGGTACTCGATCGGCCTCACCCCCGGTAAGAAGGTCAAGTCCAGGGGCTATATCACGCTTGCTCCTCACCACTGCATGACGCATGATAACACGCGTGCTGTTATGGACAAGATGCGAGATATTGGAGCCACAAAGATCCATGACAGCAACCAGCTCATTCTGCATCGATCACGATGTGCAAAACAAATCCGCTGCCAATTTGAAAGGGCGAAGGCATTGGCCACCAGATCATGGTCGAAGAAGGTAAAGCCCCATGATTCACCCCCCTCAATTAACTCGTGAGTTGTTAACAGACGATTAGGATTCGCCTGGCCTGGAACTGTTACCGTCGCGAGTGACAGCCACTCTCCGATGTACGGGGGTGTATCTTGCCTTGTCTGAAGCCTCACTCTCCCTATCTATATGACCCACCACTGACTTGGACTTTAGGGAACCTCTGCAGTACGAACCGACGCGGCTAGTATCTGGTCCACTGGTCAGACATGGCTTCAAATCCCGCCAGTTGCCAAGGTCACTTTCACTGGCATCCTCCCTCCTCGTGTTGGAGAAAAAGATGTCATCAGTCAGGTCAAATGAATCCATCTATTACATCCAAGCTAATAAAGTCCAGTTGCGTTAGCTTCATTGTTTAATAACGATGAGGTGCTCAATCACAGTATCGAATTTTCTGGTGCCGAAAGCATCCCAATTTCGATAGACTCACGATTGCGAATATGACTACTGAATGGGGTGCCTTGAGTGGTAAGCTACGCTGGATGAGTTGAATGGAAGAAAACAAACAGAGAGCACCCACAAGATTATGCAAACACTAACACATCACCTAGGACTATTCCCCGTTGATGAAATGCTCATCTCCTGGTACCGCGCGAATCCCACTACCTCAGCCATGTTTGATAGTCCCTCCATGTTGTACGGGATTGCCCGGGACCTAGGTAAGGCAACCTAGATAGTCTGAGACAACGAGCCTGCAAGGGCTCGAGACCGGATACAGCCTCTTCCGAAGGCCTCTCCGAGGCCTTCGGCATCCAGGTAAGATAAATAGGAAGCCTTTCAGCCCGGGTAGTTCGAAGAATTAAGCATCTTTCATTTTATCTGACCGAATCATCGATCCGTTGGCTTAGTCGTGTGTGAGTTAATTGCACAACACTCCAAGGACCGTCTCAACCACAAGCGGGTTGACGAGATCATCGAAAACAGGCTCGCTGCTGATCCTGGTACTACATACGCCAAGGAGCTTTACCTGAACTTATCTACCCTTTCTCTTTTTGTTGCCTGTCCTAACTCTGTTAAAATTGCTACCCCTGTTGATAAGCTCGAGGCTCGGAATATTCCCGTTGACAAAGCGTATCTTCTATCCTGCACAAATGGCCGAAGCACGGATTTCGCCAATGCTGCTCGAGTCTTTCGTGAGGCTAGTAAGGATGGCAAGCCTGCTAAAATTGCTCCTGGTGTCAAGTTATACATTGCCGCGGCTTCTCTTGCCGAGATGAAGGCTACCGAGGAGGCCGGTGATTGGCAAATACTGCTTGATGCTGGCGCTGAAGCTCTAGAACCTGGCTGCGGGGCGTGTATTGGACTTGGCAAGGCGAGTGACCCAACCTATGCTGTATGGAGTAGTGGAATTGCTAACACAAGTTGGGGGGGTGGGGGGGTGCAGGGTCTTCTTGAAGAAAACGAAACAGGAATTTCTGCCAGAAATCGTAACTTCAAGGGAAGGATGAGCTCAGTGAAGGCCAAGGCCTATCTTGCTAGTCCTGAAGTCGTTGCTGCCAGTGCGCTTCAGGGTAAGATCGCTGGTCCTGGCTGGTATCAGAAGCCTGAGGGTGTTGAGAAGGTCATCATTGGCGAGGGAAGCGGTGACTATGTCGCTGATCAAACCATGGCTATTGAGGATGCCCTCGATAAGCTTATTGTCAGGCTGAAAGCATGATTGCCGCTGCTGAGGGAGCAGCTAGTGAGCAGTCTGGCCTGTCCAGCCCCGCGGCTGCTGAAGATGAAACTTTGACCGACATCCTCCGACCTACCAGGACGACATTCCTAACGAGAAAATGGCCGAAGCGAGTATGGAAAACTACGATCTAAAGTTCCAAAATATTGCCAAAGCTGACGATATTCTTGTTGTTGGCTAAAACTTTGGATGTGGCTCTTCTCGTGAGCAGGTGCGTCGTGTTTACTTCAACTTGGGGTGCCATTACTGACTCTCTCTCTCTCTCTCTCTCCAGGCTGCTACTGCTATCTTTGCCAAGGGGATCCCTCTTGTTGTTTCCGGAAGTTTCGGGAAATACTTTTAGCCGCAATAGCATCAACAATGCTCTCATGGGTGTTGAGTTACCTCGTCTTGTAACACGCCTTCGACAAGTTTACAAGGATGATGCTGAGAACAAGCCTCTGGCCCGCCATACTGGCTGGAAGCTGCTCTGGGACCTTCGCCGCTCCAAGGTTATTATTACCGAGAAGGATGGCTCCTCTTGGGAGCAAAAGGTCAGCGAGCTACCCCCGAATGTGCAAGAAATCATTGCCTGCGGTGGTCTTGAGAAATGGGTCAAGTCTAAGATGGAGGCTTAGTTGTAACGGGTCCAGTCAGTTTCTAGATGCAAATGGCATAGCCCTTCTTATGAGGCTAGAACTGATGCGTGAGATTTTTAGCGTGTTCCACTTTTGCTTTTGCTTTCTTTCTCTCTAGCCACTCCAGACCTCAAGATTTGTACGTGCTGAAGAATCCCCCCCTTTGCGCTTCCGTCTTGACAGCCAGCTCTTTTTGTGTAAAGTTACTAACAGTGTGGACAGTCTACTTCCCGTACGTGGTCCTCCCTCTCTCTTGTCTTCCTCTCAGGAACCAAAATCGTCCGGCATCAAAGTTGCCTGTCTTCATCGCTTTGTTCGGAGCGGGAGAGGGAAAAATCATGCGTGATGCTGTAGGTGTGGGAAGCATGTTGTATGAGAAAGATGCATGCTGAGATGAAAAAAAAAGGGTTGCTGTGGATGCTGTGTGTGTTGAGGTCGAGATGGAAGTTGACGTCAGAATCCCATCTTGAACTCGACGACGGCACTGACGTGTACCGGCGGGTCTCTCAACCTCTGGGGGAAGGGAGATGGAGTCGAAGAGACCTGGGTCTGAATGCAGCCTTTGGAAGAGTTGGAGAGGTTGGTTAGGTGTCGTAGGAAGGGAAACGCGGCCGAGCTTGGATTTCTTTTTGTTCCTGGCTTGCTGAATGCAGCCTTTGGAGGAGTTGGAGACGTTGGTTGGGCATTTTAGGAAGAGAAACGCGGCTTTCGTTGGTCAACATCAGATTTGCACGCACGTGTGAAGCTATTCGCAGCTGTATCGCGATGGATACCCTTCTCCCAGGTGCCTGAGGTCAATGGGGAGGATTTTTCGGACAACGACGACAACAACGACAACAACAACAACAACAACGACGACGACTTCAAGGCCCCTCCTGATACAGATTCAGGAATTGAGGAGTAGGGGATACCTTGGGGTTTTGCTGGACTACGTATATTTTACCCTGGTATCTGAAGATTATTTGCTTTATCCCATGACAAAATAATACAACATAAATAACGGTGTCTGAAGATTATTAGCTTATCCCATGACAAAATAATACAGCATGAATAATGATGTCTAAAGATTATTAGCTTATCCCATGACCATAACTCTCCCTTTACAGGTTCAGCAAGATCAATATGGTATCGCTTTTGACTTCCTTTAACTTTCTTGGACGTTTAGATAACAAAAATTGACAGTAAATATAACACAACTTTATACTAACTAAACCAGCAGGAGGACATACAGATGGAATGTGGAGATTAACCAGAAAGGAGATATTGGACTTGAAGATATCTCATCTTCAGATAACAATGAGAATACAAAGACCCTATTTTGGGGATGGCAATGACCCTCCCACAGCGTTTTTACGATCGAGTATAAAGGGACCAAAAAGACCTACCTCGTGCCTATACAACTCCAGTCGAGAATCTGGAGGCAATATGATCCTGAGCTAGAGCTCTGCTTCAACTCGAGCTATAGTGAGTCCGGGTGAGTCCTTCGTCACCGGACTGCATTTTGACGTTTGTGCCCAGACGCGCCACACACTGCTTGAACTTCTCCGGCTTCTTGCACCCGCAGGTATGCTTGCGGTAGGTCTGGACGCACATGGTGTCTGAGGTGCTGTTTCGCGTGGTGTTGTGACTCTGCAGCGTAACAAAGGCTCAGGGGCGTAGCGAAGATAGGGTCTGAGTCGAGACGTCAAGGTCAGTATCTACATCTTGAGACTATAGCGGTCGGAAGCCGTTCAGCAACGAGGAACTTCAACTTACCTGTGTATTCGGAGACACTGGAACAAAAGTTTGGGGGTTAGGTAGGGCCGGTATATGGGGGGATATCGACTGGGTGCTCGCTTTCCAAGGTAGCCGTCGCTCACTGGTATGATGCTCCTCTCTGGGAGAGTCACAATCTCCCTGATACTTATGTATTTCCCCTGCTACATATAGATGTCATATTCTGAGCAGCTTTCCGCTCAAATGGCGCGCAGCAATAATAGCATGTCCCCACGCCAACCAGAAGGCTGAGCGATGGATGGCGCTTGATTTCTTGCATATTCTCCACATAATACCGGTCCTGGTGTGGAAGATCAAGTCCCCTTAATGGACAATATGCAACTTGCTCCCCGGTAGAAGCGCCTCCCGGCCAGATGTGCCCGGCTGTGCGAGGCGCACTGGGGCGTGAAGATTGCCCAGCGCGGCGAGGTTGCTGGATGCTGAAGGCTAGCATATATATTTATTGGCTATCAGATGTTTGACCCTCGTGCTGGCTCCGGGTCGTGCCCACAGTGGCCCACGCACGCACCTCAGCTTGGGCGGCACATAGGACAAGTTGATTGGCTATAACGTCCTGGGAGATCAGGCCCGCCATCAGAGACTACCCCGCGCGTATACTCACACTTCTCCGTCCCAGGGCCTATTCCCGCCAGCTGGAGCACGGCATCGCTGAGCCCTTGGACAATTTATTGTCTCGCGCTCCTGGCCCTCCCAGGCTCCCCATCTTCCAGCTCGGCGCACCTTCCAGTTCTCAACAGCTCCTGTCCGATCACGCCCGTCTCAAGGAGTCATGCTGCGCAGCCGCCGTTTGCATCCAGAGCACCTCATTACTCATCTCGCAGCTGTCTCCTGTCGTCTCGGCACTGCTTCTCTGCAATGATTGCCCCTCAACAAAAGAACGCTAACGTCTGGCTTCTCACATGTCTCGTTGACCCCGACGACACGAGCGACAGCGATTACCGCTTCCTTGTCGGCGGGCAACATGTGAAGTACATATCCATAGCGCCAGGCACGTTTCGCGGGGCCGTGGACGACCGTACCTTCGAGCCTGTCAAACGGGTCATAGCTATCTAAGCTGCCTGCTTAGTAGCAAGGCTGCCTGCTTGGTGCCAAAAGCAGCCTGCTTGGTGTCAAAGCTGCCTGCTTAGTGGCTAGGCTGCCTGCCTAGCCAGAAGGCTGCCTGCCCGACAACAACCTTACAGACCTTCATTTTTTCCTCTATAAAAGACAGACCTTTTTCCAACAGTTAGATAGAAAATCAAGAGCTTCTATGATTCAATTCCTCCCCTCATTGAATGTGACAGAGCCCAACCTGCTTGGCGAGCTCCTTCCCCCATTTCCAACTGGAGATTGGAACAACGGCCACGTAGCCAGGGACCCCGAGACAGGAAAGGCTACCTTTGTCAGGACTGAGACCGTACAATTTGCCGGGGTAAAGAATTTTTGGCATCCCGTGAAGCTCAACGAGCTGGATTTCACGCGACAAGATCGAGTGAAGCAACGAGTCAACGTCTCAACGCATCCCGAAGTCAAAGGCGGCAAACCCGTGCTCATCAAACTCGCGGTTTGGCCTTGGGAAATCCCCTTTGTCGAGGTTGAGACGGCCGCCTATCAATGGATCAGTGACAGCGGCGTCGGTCCCAAGTTTCTGGGCCATCTCACCGAGGGCAAAGACGGGCGCGTGGTTGGCTTCGTCGCTGAGTGGGTGGAGGGCGCGAGGGCCGTGGGGCCTGGGGACATGGACGGCTGCAAGAAGGCTTTGGGCCGGTTGCATAAGCTCGGTATCAAGCTTGGCGATATCAACAAACATAACTTTCTTGTGCGGGATGGGCATGACGTGGTTTTGGTAGACTTTGAGACGGCGAAGCGAGACTGTTCGCCCCCGGAGCTCGAGGACGAGATGAGCGCCCTCAAGAGAGCAGCGTGGAAATGACAGACCCAGGACATGCAAGCCGGCATTAGCTCGGGGTTTAGCGGGAGGTTAGACGCTGCGCTGCGTTGAACCATTATTGTACTTGATGTTCTTTCCGCACGATTAGGGGTGACATAAGCGTTCGTACTCCCTTGCTCGATCAGAACGACAGCTCTCGGGTTTCATCCTGGTGTTTACTTGACGTATGCCAACAGAGACGCTCCAATGGCTCGCCAGCAGAACGGCAACTAGTCCAAGTGGATGCCGCCGTTTGGACGCAAAGGCAAAGAGGCATCGATGAGCAAGTATCGGTCCATCGGACATCGGTACTTGAGCTTTTGTTGGCGAGCATATCGTATCGGACGTGAGGAGGCGTTCAAGCGGTGGGCCGTTCGCTTCACAGACGTGCAGTGGGAGGTTACTACGCGATGTAGTAGACAAGCTTGAGGAGGATGGATTTCCCAGCGGCCACGATAGTAAGTTTTGTAGCGGCAGAGATAGGGAGGCTGAGAGTGACGACGATGACGACGATGACGACGGAGACAATGAGGCAGATGAGGACGAGGGCGTCACCGGCCCGCAGTACGGTGCGCTCGACCGGGCCGTTTTTTATTCGTCGTTGCTTCGATCAAGGATCATGTCGGTGGTAATGCATATACGAACCCGTTGCTATGCTTTTGCGCAGCACTCGGCATCAAACCACAGCCGCTTGGCAACACAGAGCCGCACTTGTACACAGGGATGCTAGGAGCCGTGCTGTGGTGGGCTCGGCTGTTTTTCATGGAGACTATTTTTGAGAGCCAGCCCCGGGCTGTGCTTGCATTTCGGAATCAGCATGCTTGCATGGATGTGTGTTGGCACACATACCCGTCGTGAGCACCATCATTGGGTGGATGGCATATGGCAGAGGCTGGCGCAAGAAGATGGGTGGACAGCCGTCGATACGATGGGCCGACAACGGAGAGGCATTATTCCACAACGGCGAGCGGATTGCAGTTGGTAGCACCGCGCTGTGGGACTCGGCGCGGAACTGTTGGAAGCGGCGTGGGGTCAAGCAGTGGCTCCGATGGCTGAGGGCTGTTTTGTGCATGGAAAGGTGCTGCTGGTGGTGTTAATGGTGTTGCGCAGCTGGCGAGTACCAGAAACTGGCCAAGAAGCAATTTGGTATTGCGACGGATGACAAGGAGGAATTTTTCAGGACTTGACTCAGGGTGCTTTACACCGTTCAATCCGCGGCCAGTTGCAAGCGAACCTGGAGACTTTTGGTAGTTACTTTCAGTGGAGATGGCACTCGGGTTTGGCACCTTCTCGCCTTTCGGTTTCCCCCCATCGTAGCAGACCTCAGCTGCACGCTTGCGCTTCATCTCTGATCTTGTTTCCCTGGAACACAATGAGCGTTCGTTCTAGCTTGGAAGATGTGAAATCTCGGCTGGGCGTGCTTTTGTAGATTATTAGAATTGTTGCCGTTGGATAGTGGCGTGAGGAATATCACCACAACCTGTTGCAATATGTCCACCGCTACAGCCACACCTTTCGTCAGCCTTGACAGTGCAGTTTTTTGGACTCCTCCGATGGTAGCACAGATACCACAAAGCAGTCAAACGCAGTCAGGTCGATCGCTGCTGCCACAACCACCATCACTCCCTCGGCCATCATTGCTCCCTCTTCCACCACCGTCACTCCCTCCACCACCACCACCATCACTTCCTCCGCCATCATCGCTGCCTCCTCCACCATCATCACTCCCTCCTCCACCACTATCACTCCCTCCATCACCACCATCACCACCATCACTCCCTCCACTGCTATTATCACACTCCCTATCACCACTATTGCAAGCTCAACCTACCCTTCAACTTCTGCATGAAATCTAATCTTAACATAAATCTCAGAGACATCATATGTCAGCCGCTGGTAGTGGAACTTCAGACGACCCAACCATAACTCCCTCAGATACGACATCCTCCATATTCGACGTGGACGATGAAGATGAGGGCGTGATTGTCGATGACTTGTGGTCTGATGTACGTCTTCCGCCGATTCAGACAGGGACGTCCGAGCTCGCGCATTTTACCCCGGATCAGGCTCCTTGTCTAGGTGATGATGTGCCTGCGAGCAATACCCTTCCGTGCCATGATGGCATTCCCGAGACCCCCCACGAATGCCCTCAAAGACACCTATCTCAAGACACGTCTGAAGGGCAGGGCCTTGCTACAATCGACACAACGGAGTCAGGCTCTGTTACGGGCGATGCTACGCATGTCGCAACACCAATCCTTCCATCACAGAACACTCCGGATCCCCCAACGCCAGCACGTGCGTCCCAGCCGCCCACCCCTGCGCCGCTTGACACAGACGATGCTCTGTGTCAAGGTGACGACATACCTGTAAGCGTTGTTCCTTCGAACTACGGCAGTATTCCTGGGACACGTGACGCGTCCCCCCCAAAACAACCATCGTTCAAAACGCCTCAAGGGCAAGACCACAGAACGAGCGGTCGTGGATCCGAAGATGCTGAGGCCTGGGTATTGTCTGAGGGCGCACCTCAACCGTTATTAGAAGCCAGCGCATCCCTTTCTCGGTCACTAGGTCCAATAATGCGCCGCCACGCCCATCGTCCGGCCATGCATAGATTGGTCCAAGACGACGATGATAGCAGCAGCGACGCGGGCAACGAGTCCCAAGGAAGTGAATCCCATCTTGATCGAGCGAATTCGCGGCTTGATAACGACTATTATCCTTCTAACACAGAAGCCAAAGAGATGGGCCTAGAAGGCGACGAGTCTGACGGCGAAGATCTGTCAAACGGGTCAACTAACGTAACGAGGCTGCCTGCCTGTGGCAAGGCTGCCTGCTTGTGGCAACTTGACGATAACGTCAACCAAGCTGCCTGTTCGTATAGCTAGCTCGGTGGCAACCTTGCCACCTCACAGACCTTGATTTCCCTCTATAAAAGACCGACCTTTTCCCAACAGTTAGATAGAAAATCAAGAGCTTCTATGATCCAATTCCTCCCCTCATTGAATGTGACAAGATCAATGCCCACGCAAGCGCCGCAAGGTCTCGAGGTCCTCCGCCGGTTTGCTGCGCAATGCAGCAGCTAGTGTTGAGCGCCCTCGTCGGGGAAGACCGTCTTTGAGGTCGAGGGGGAAGAATGCCCAGGCAAGCGGTATCCTCAGCCCAGCGTCATCCCAGCCGACGTTCGATGAGACCGAAGTCAGGGCAGTTCTCGCCAGCTTTGAGGAATGGCCGCTCGAGAATGCTTCGCTCAAACGCATAACCGAGAACGGCAAAACAACTTTCCAGTTACAGTTCGACTGGACTCCTTGTACAAAGCATGGGCACGCCAGTAGCACCGCTCGGGATAGGGTTAATTTACCCTCGACACGGACGAGGAGCAGGGCCAAGCGTGCTTCAGCTCCAAGAGCCAAATACACCCCACAGGAAGATGACCTTCTCATCGAGTTAAAAGAAGGCAGGGAAATGCTAGTATGGCCCGAGATTCACCAGCGGTTTAGTAAGGCCTATCCAGGGCGGTCTGTCGAGAATCTACAGGTGCATTACTCTACGAAACTCAAGAGTCGTGAGAGACTCTAGGACGTTGTTGGCGGTGGATGTCAAGTCTACCTGATGACTTGGTCGCCATACATCTAGAGAGAGTTCAATAGGCGAAGAATGGCCTGCAAGCGGAAGGAGGAACGGGGCCAGGTTTATGCAATTGTTTCCAGGACGGTGAATTATGAGCCTTCAGGTGTGCTACTGTACGACGTTGGCAGGGAATTGGGAATATTGAGGCTAGGTGGTTAACCTAGACGGCCAGGCTAAGATGTAGTTAGAATACTCGTACTTCAACATGTAATATCTATCTTCTCCCTTATACTAGCTGAGTGCTTGATATGCCATCGTTAAAGCTCTCAGTAAACTTCACCTCTAAAACACCGCAAGCTCACAAAGCAGTCTAGGGTCTGCAGTATGTTAAGAAGTAATTAGCTCATCTTGGTTAGCCTACAGGTTTCATCCACTAGTCTCTCCTTCATGTTCGTCATCTGGGTGACCTAATGTTCCCAGCCGAACTTTGACGCTCTCCCTGCCTGCCCTATCCATGTCATCCTGCAGATCCGTTTCAGTCTCCATCGCAAGGATGTCTTTCAAGTCTTCTCGAATATATGGAAAGCTGTGTCGAACTCCGATGGAACCCTAACGCAACTCTTGACGATGAGATCATCGGAGTTACTGACAGTGGCGTACATCAAATCCCATCCCTTGCTAGATATTCGGTACTTGATGCCTTTGATTGACTGTAAGGAGGTGTCAAAGGAAATCTTGTACTCCTCCTCTCGAACAAGTCTCTCTTTCCATCCGACCTCTAATGGCCCCTCGATATAGTAGCCCGTCTTCCATGGCGTAGGAAGCGAGTCTGTAAAGGGCCCCTCTTTCAAATGCTTCGCTGCCAGACACGTTAGGTTCATCACTACAGGCGAAAGTGGTTCTCGTACCTGTCGGTCCCTCCTCATTCCCTCTTCGCCTCTTTCTGGTCTTCAGCCTTGCGTCGGAGGCACCTGCGCCATCTCTTTCCTGAACGCCAAGAAGAATTTTAGCCGCCAATTCCTCTTCATCGACGAATGACTCCGCCAAATATTCCTCGGGAAGAGGCACGGTAGTTAAGTTGCTAAAAAGGATTTCGCAGCAGCTCGACGATGGCCTTGTGCCCCCAGTCGGCGGCCCGCGAAAGCGGCGTCTGGCCAGAGTTATCCTTCGCCTCGACGTCAGCGCCCTTCTCGAGCAGCAGCTTGACGACGGCCTTGTGCCCGTTCTCAGCAGCGCACAATAGCGGCGTCCAACCATTCTCGTCCTTAGCCTCAACGTCGGCGCCCTTC
Source organism: Mariannaea elegans (assembly GCA_930272665.1). Taxonomy (NCBI): domain Eukaryota; kingdom Fungi; phylum Ascomycota; class Sordariomycetes; order Hypocreales; family Nectriaceae; genus Mariannaea; species Mariannaea elegans. Next base: position 12,622 of record CAKNEU010000119.1, read on the forward strand.
TCAAGCAGCAGCTTAACGACGGCCTCATACCCGTTCCAGGCGGCCAGCCATAGCGGCGTATAACCATTCTCATCCTTGGCCTCGACGTCGGCACCCTTCTCGAGCAGCAGCTTGACGACGGCCTCGTGCCCGTTCTCAGCAGCGCACGATAGCGGCGTCCAACCATTCTCGTTCTTAGCCTCAACGTCGGCGCCCTTCTCGAGCAGCAGCTTGATGACGGCCTCGTGCCCGTTCCCAGTAGCCCACGATAGCGGCGTCCAACCATTCTCGTCCTTAGCCTCAACGTCGGCGCCCTTCTCGAGCAGCAGCTTGACGACGGCCTTGTGCCCGTTCTCAGCAGCGCACAATAGCGGCGTATAACCATTCTCATCCTTGGCCTCGACGTCGGCACCCTTCTCGAGCAGCAGCTTGATGACGGCCTCGTGCCCGTTCCGAGCCCACAATAGCGGCGTCCAACCATCCTCGTCCTTGGCCTCGACGTCGGCGCCCTTCTCGAGCAGCAGCTTGACGACGGCCTCGTGCCCGTTCTCAGCGGCCCACGATAGTGGCGTCCGACTATACCTGCTGTCTTTCGCCTCGATCTTCGCGCCCTTTTCGAGAAGTAGCTTGACAACGATACGATGGCCATAGTACGACGCTACCATAAGATCCGTAAAATACTCGGTAGTCTCTATATTTGTAGTCTCCCAATAAATTCTAAACCATATTAAGTAGGTCTTCGAATTCGGATCACAAATTCTCAGAGCGAAAGGTATAATAGCAGCATCATCGATGATATTAGCTTCGCGAAAGTGAGCGCCCCAAGTTTGGGCTGAGTAGTCTAAGAAGGCGTATCTATCGACAAAATGGCCGGCTTCCCCATTCGCATCTGTCAGTAGACTATCGTTAGAGTTGAAGAAGTTCAGATAGAGCACGCAGAGCTCCGCAAGAACGGCGTGTGCGTCGTGGGTAGTGATGGAGTGATGCCAGTGCAGCTCTGACGAAACAGTTGTAGGCAATGCCAAATCTGCAAGGAGAAACTCGCGAGCTGTTTGGTGAAGGAAATAAATACTGCCCTGATAGATTGAGATGAACAATCCACACCAAGATCTAAGACGCATCTCGAAGTCCTTGTTATCCTCCAAGTCAAGGTCGTAAATAGACTGTGATGTGTAGTGTATATTTACGGCAATGTTCATTTCCGAGAGGGTTAACGGCCGGCTTGCTGCTAAGATAATACTCAAGGCTTTCCGAACCATCGGATATTCCTTAGTCTTATTAAGAATTTGTTCATATGCCTCGTTGATACTCCTTGGAGGCGTTGCAATGGCGGACTGGACCCCCATTTGTGTTTTTATAAAGCCGTCTTCCTCCAAGTAGTTAAACACGAGGTATACCCAGAGATAGGTGCGGTGAGGAGTTTCCCGTAAACTTTTCTCCAGCTGACTCTTGACTTGAGGTGAGAGAGCCTTCATCTCCGACAGTTGATTGACACGGTGCGTAATAACGCGATTTACTTCCTGGCTGATAGTTTCCGACTCTTCCTCTCCTGGTATACGGATATTTGGAAAAGCTTTGAACAGGCTGTAGAACTTGGACACGACCTGCTCATACGGGCGGCTTGTTAGAAGATACTTCAACCTGCCTTGGCCCGACTGGTCGCTGTTGATATTCTGCATCAGGTGCGGAAACTCTGATTTGTCGCATTCATCTAGGGCATCAAGGACAATTATTACAGGTCCTGCCCGGGGATCTTTTATAGCATTCTGCAGAACCTTCCAGAGCGATATTGTAGAGTTAATTAAACCTTGTCCATCCTTGCGGAATTGTGGCATGGCATGTTCAATCAGAGACGGCTTCTGAGAGAAGAGCTGGTGGAGCAGCGCGCAAAGTGCTTGCCGGACGGTATTCTGGTCTTGGTCTTTAAAGAAGAAGTAGCAGATAGTTGCCGATCGTGATAGACCGTGGTCGATCAAGTGCTTAGCCAATACCGACTTTCCACAGCCAGGATCTGCCGTAACTAGCAGGGGGCCAGACTCTTGGTTTAACCACGTCTGGAAGTTCTCGTGTTTGAGGAACCACATACACGTATCTTCAACCCTTTCTTCCACTCGGTCTTTATACCACTCGTATGTGGTGTCCTTGCTGCCGGTTGTGAGACGGAACAGCTGGTGACACTTTTGTTCTTCTTGGGTAAGCCTCTCCCTGGCTAGATCTTTCTGGGATTGGAGCTGCTCTTTGGCAATGTCCCGCTTCTCTATTTCAAGTTTATACAGACCTATACATCAGATTAACATATATTAATAGTATGAAATTAAGCCTTGGAATTACCGGATAGAATATCGCCGATCTTCTTTTCAGCTTCAACCCTATTTGGGGCTATTTGACAGAGAAGATCCTTCGCATATGCAGCAGCCACCATTGCTGCATAGCCCTGCCACTCCTGGTTCTTGTGGGAATCCGAGTAGTCGCATATGCCGCGAATCACCAAACAGGGAAAGTGGTTCATCAGGCCTGCCGCCTCCATCTCAAAGCAGAGGACCTCCCTTTCCACCGCCAACTTGTCCCGAACAAGTGCATCCTTCATCAGTATGCTCGCAGAGGCGATCAGCCCGTAGTGAATTGCTGGGTTGTCTTCGTCTTTGTCACGTTCAGCTCGGACTATTAGGTTGGACGGATCGTTGCCGCACACTCGACTGCACCCTTCGGACGAGTTCAGAGGATGTGTGAAAGAGGATTGGTACAACCTGTCAGTGGCAGGTGGCCGACAGTACTTCTTTCGCTTCTTGATGTTCTCCAATGCCACCTCCACATTATCGTTGAGTTGATGGCCGTTTTTCTCATATCTAGCCTCAAGTGCGCTCACTGCTATCAACAGCGACTGTGGTGGCTGGTTCAAGAACCCTGTTTCCACGAAGGACTGATTCTGGATTGTTATGCCATAGTTGTATTGTAACACCCCGCCTGTCCCGCTGCCACGACTGCTGACCACAATGTCGCCGAGGCGTATATCGTGCTTTGGACTGGGGGCGCCGCCGCCGACACCGACCATCAGTCCAATGCGGACGTTCGGGAAGCTGTGCAGCATGTCTCTCGCAACAGTTGCGGCGGCGGTCTCGCCGTACTCCCACTTAGGCATGACGGCAATCACGACATTATGCTCCCCGATCTTTCCCAGGGTATAGCTGTTGTTATCGTTCTGGGCGACTTTTTTGGAGCCCTCATGTTCTTCATCGAGGAAGGCTTGCGCAGCAACATACTCGGTGGTGATGGCGCAGATCCAGCCGATTGTGTAGGTCTGCGGGTCCGACATGATTGCGATCTTGCGATCTTGCGATCTTGGTAGAAAGTAGGACACTAATGGTAGTCAACCGATAGGATGTGCGAAGGCAGGGCAGCAAGAATGAGAAAGTGGGAAACAGGTTGTCCGTACCTGAAGTTGAGAGAGCAGCAAAACAAAAAGCGGTTGGGCAACGTTGGGCAGCATTGGGCAGAAGCAAGTCGGGGAGAAATTCGTGATCAGTCATCTGCTGAGGCCAACCCCTTCGACCGCGGGCGCTTACTCGCAGTTGAATGGGCACCTCTCACCCAATAATATCGTTCTCATGCTGGTACGGCAGGGCGGCATCACACGCTCTTCACCAATCATGAGTTATTGTTGTGTCTCGTCTCTTCAAGGGACCTGCTTATGGGGAAATTCTCCAAGGCAGCAGAGTCGAGTACTCGAGTTCGTGCTTCTCCATTGCCGACACGTTCGGGCTAACAGAACTGTCAACAGAGTTCTCCGTTCTCCATCCCAGCCAGTCGAGTACGAGAGGAGCATGGCGCCGACGCGTCGCGACACGATCACGACTAGCCTCGCCTGCATCGTACCGCACAGAGCTTCGTGACTTGGCCGCCGCGGGTCGTCGAGTCACGACCTACATTGAGGAGCTCGACCTGGAGCGGCCGGCCAGCATTCACGGCTGACTCTGGGTCGCGGGGTGGCCCATGCCGCTGCGCCCGCTCCACTGCCAGCTCGGGCCCGGTCGGGAGATCTTCGTCACGGAGCGTATGGACCTGGATCTCGTCTGGCCAATGGGCAGATGTTCCTCAAGCCCTTCTTCCGCTTTCTGCCCTAGCCTCGCCTTGGACCTGATATTGCTTGCGCGAAGTAGCGTGCGGCAGCAAGGCTGGCGGCAGTGCACGGATAAAAGTGCAGGGGGTTCCTTTTATCCTGCGCCGTGCACACGGGAGCGACATCCGCATCGTCAACGAGAAGCACTTGCCTCCATCGGAAATGTCGGCTAAACAAGATTGCGATATTTTGTGTGACCTTCTTAGTCCATCCGGCTCGTTTTTAGCGTTCTACCGATAGTGAATCGTGACACCCTGACACGATATTGGTTATGAAGAAAATCAACCATGTCTTGTTGGCTCATGCAAGGGTATTGATCTAATTAGTTCTGCAAAACCAGCCACATATTTTCTGTCACTACCCTGGATCGACCTGTAGTCCTACGAGGGGCGTCGATTGTGTCATGTCGAAGTATGTTCGATCGCCCTTACGACCCCACTATTTAAGCCTGGGGAGCGAGCTGAATGCCAGGTCAAGAGCCAGGATCTGTCCTTTGCCAACGCCCTTTGCCCGGTTTTTTCTTTTGCGCGCGCCAGGCATGAAAATGTCCGCTTAACGTGATTTTACTGAGCCACAATACTCTTGTGGTTGGGGCTGATATTACCCACTCTTACATCATAAGCCTAGAGGCCTTCCAATCACGTGGCACATCCCACTTCGTTGTTCGATGCTTAAATGAACATTGAACAGCAGTTCACGCACGCCCCGCGCGGCGCCCTGTCCATCCTCGATTATTTTAGACGGCAGAGAAATGTCTCTACATACTGTTGTACGTACTGTACATAAATGTTATTCTGTTTAAATAGACAGGTTGCCCTGCTCTCTCAGATCGTCTCGGGGAGAGTCTTACTAATCTCACATGAGACTTGGGAGTATGCACAGGACCAATTTTGGGATCGCTTCATCCAAAAGTCCGAGGGAACCAATCGGGCCCGTAATCGATTCTCTTGGTTCTACTTTTCGGACTTGTGGGAACGGGTGACCAGGGTTCTGTTCCTGAAAACAGACAGCATCAATCATGATTCGATCCTTGATGTGGCGTTTGACGATTTCCCCTTCGTCGTCGATGAAAAACGCTTTCCCCTCGTACTGACGATGATGGAGGCCCATCAAAGAGACAAATTTGCGGCCGTTATCAATCAGGTCCTTTGTCATCTTCTCCTTCTCGGGGTGGTATTCCAAAGGGTACACCGGGAGAAACTCGATTTTCTTGGTTCCTCGGAAGTATGGTATCTTGCGGCCGGCTGTGACCTCACCTAACGTTTTTCCGTTCGAGCTCAGATGACCAATCTCGAGGTACATGAATTTCGATCCATCCAGGTCCAGTCTCTCTTCGCAATGGTTGTATAGGGCACTCATGGGAGCATCGGTACACCTTACAGGTAGTGTATACCTCTGTATTGGGCTTAGAGAGGGTCCAAATGAGGTCGTACGTAATTTCCTTCTTTGCCAGAAGAACAGACAGTTGTTGATCGGTAGGCTGGAAAGTGCATTCGATGCAGTCAACCAAAAGACCCAAATGCTGTGCAGCTGTTTTGTTCTGGCCGTCGACTGCACGCCGGTGATGGGCTTTCAATTCTCCACGAACGTGAAATAGAATATTTCGATCAATCTGTTCAGCATTAGCGGTTGTAACATGTAGGCTTCACTAAAACCATACGGAGGGCGTTTCATCTGCCAGAGAGACCACTCGAATATCGCGACACACTTCTCTCAGGACATCTCGCAATGACGGGGACTTGACATCGATAAAAAGATGTAATTTCATCTGTTTTCCTATCTGAAAGAATTCTGTCAGCAGGATCTTAAGATAGGTATATCAGACTCACCAATCCTATCCCGAACGAGGAAGACATACTGGTCGAGATCTTTGACCCCTGGACCAGCTGTCTCAACGATCTTGTATTTCCAAGATTTCTCGTCCCACCTGTCGCATCCGTTAGCAATAATATTTTTACTGGAATGATTATCATACGCTTCCTCCACACGCTTCCTCCACACGCTTATAGGCCAGCTTCGATGCTCGCTCAGCATTGGGCTCTTTCGCCTTGGTTGCGGCTTCATCACCAGAGGACGAGCTCTCGAATGTAGACCTTTCAGCAACGAGCTTTTCGAGTGTTGCCAAGAGTCGCTCTGCGAGAGACGATTCGAAATTGTTCTTGTCTTGAGCAAGGCGTCCATTGGGCGCGTTTGGTTCCTTAGCATCAATTGGCTGGTGCAGAGGGCTGCTGGGAGGAGTCGTTTGTTGGGAAGGGGAAGGGTGGAATGGCTGGACCAAATGGGAAGGCATGATGATCAGGCAAGATGATGGGATATGTTATCGATAAGATCAATGTTGCTGTGATTAGACTGGGATTGAATGTGTGAGTGTCTATCTTCATTCTCGGGGGGATATCTCCTATTCTTATATTTTCGCAGCACCGGCTCTGAGCCAAAGATTGTCCCGAGCAACGCAATATCTATCGCAGCCCACAGTCGAACCCCCACCATCCGGGAGTCCTCCCCTTTCTTAGCACGGGCTGGGATAGTTCATCTACACCTCCAACATCGATGTGGACACAGGCTGCATCATGCGTGTCCATAGCATACATATACGCCAACGACTTTTGCACAGCCAACAAAGAATGATCATCACAGGGACCTACTCATCCGACGAGCTGCAGGTATTCAAACAGGGGCTGCGTGTATAGGTCGACCCTGATTCCCCCCCCCCTTTTCCCACAAGGAGGCGTTGCTGATGGTTACGCAGCCCGCACTATGCAGGTTCATGGCACGCATACACGCTAGTGACTGTCTTACAACCAACACGCATGATTGTCACGGCTCTCTAGCATGCATGTTCACTTCTCTACGTGTCTCCAATCATCAGAGACGAACATCGGTCCGTGACGGATGGGGTTTCGCGCAAACTGTTGCCGGCTATGTCTTGCACTAGGTCTTGATGTTAGGTCGCTTTCCGGATGGGTGTTCCGGCGCCTCTGGAACTGTGTACTGCACCATGCGTGCTTCCAGGGAAAATAAAAATGCACATGCAATGAGCTTGTTATATTCAGTCTGTCTATTCTGAGGGAAATATGAGATCCCGAATTGTTAATGCAAATACCCCTGAGCCTCCAACACCGGATCTTTATGTCCGTACAGAAGTATGCGTTAAATAAGAGGATTATTGCCTATGAGCGGAGGTCATGAAGGAGAAAAAGTATACTTTCATCATTTGAACTTTATGTCCTTGGTTATCGCCAGATCAGCTAGCCATCCGGTGGAGGAGCAGGAGAGGGAATAGACCAAGGGAAGGGCCAATAGCAAGAGAGAACGCAGGAATAGAATGCCAGAACAGCCAGTGTCCGCCAGGACACCATACTGCGTATCGGAGTCAGATGGCCGGTTGCCTATAGCAGGAGTTTGGCATGTATTCATTTCAATTAGTGCTGTTCGATGCTTGGTCAATCATCGAACAACCAAGCAAGCAGTTCAGGAGGGCGTTCCAGCAAACTTAAGGTAGATCTTGCTACTAGTGGCACGCTCCCCTCCCTCCTCTCCCTTATGTACGTAGGAACCTTCTTGCATTGAGGACACGTAGCAGAGAGAGTGGCGATGCATCGTAGATAGCTCGGAGAGGGATATAAGAGAGGACTTCCTCTCGGAAGCTCCTCCTTCCCTCTTTTCCCTCTCATACTTAGATAGACCAACACAGGTTCCCCTTTCGTTGCAACACACATAAGGCCCAGCCTTTCACACTTGGTGAGGCGTGGGAAAAGGTGGAACATCCCAGCATTCAGAGCGGTCAGATAAACAACGGCAGCCGTGGGTGGCTGAAATTGCCCTCAATATTCAGGCAGCAACTCCCCCGGCTCTTCGTAGGGTCATCGCCTGACTCGGAACCTTTCCGCAACATTACTTCCGCAACATTACTATCGTCCAGCAACCCCGAATTCCCCTTCGTCTTGCTTCGACAAACCGAAACCGGGACACTCGATGACCGACCCTCTTCCAGAGATGGAGCGGCTCCAGCGCGAGACCGAGGAGCTCCGGTGTGAGAAGGATGAGACGCTCCGGCGTGAGGTCGAGAGGCTCCGGCGTGAGATCGAGGAGGTCCGGCGTGAGAAGGAGGAGCTCCGGCGTGAGAAGGAGGAGCTCTGGCGTGAGGAGAAGCTCCAGCGTGAGAAGGAGGAGCTCCAGCGTGAGAAGGAGGAGACGCTCGAGCGTGAGATCGAGGAGCTCCGGCGTGAGAACGGGAAGACAACGTTCGATGAATACCTACGATATTGCCATCAACATTTCTTCAGGTCTCTCAAGCTACAAGACAAATCCAAGTCAACCGACACCGACGGGGGCACTACTGATGTCACGGACAAATGCTACCCTCTCTGGCTCCGGCCTTGGGGGGATTTCATTGAAACACAGCAAAGACATTACGACATCATCGGGGACATTCTGCAAGACGAACATCTCTTGCCGTCACAGTCGTACATCCGCACACAAGGAGAAGACTTAAGTAGGAAGTCAGTGGCCAGCCAGGCGGACCTCAATTTGTTCCAGTACCCGGCGTTGGAGATCCCTGTCATGAACATTTTCGATTGGCTCGGCCCGCGGTCTAGTACTCACCCGATCGGCCGAGAATTCGACTGCGCCGAAGTGTCCTTTGAGACCCAACCCCACAGCCTCACGGAGAGTTACCTAGGCGAGGAAGAGGACGACGAAGATGAGGAGATATTTGGCGAAGACATTCAGCAGCGTCGGGGGAAAGGTCTAGACAGTTGGTGCTTTCGCACTAACCATAGCGGCGCAAGCAAGATTGCCTTTCCAGTCGAGTACAAGGCAGCACACAAGGTCCGCGTTGAGGAACTCCGACAGGCGCTACGCAGAGAGGATCTGTTCACTCAGGTCATCTCGAGGAAATCAAGTGGAAAATTCGGCACAGATGAGGAGAGCCAACTACAGGATCAGATAGAAGAGACTGTTGCGACGGCATTGGCACAGGTATTCCACTACATGGTTCGGCTTGGCACTGCCTACGGCTGCCTTACCGTTGGTAAGTCATTGATCTTCCTATGGGTCGGAGATGATGATCCAAGGGTATTGCATCACCACATGATTGAGCCGGAGAGAGACGCTGAGGGCGATGATGGATTACGGGTAGTTCCGTTCTACACCGCCATTGCGCAGGTTACCACGCTCTGCCTGAGAGCCTCTCGATCCCCGACACGATCGGATGGATGGCGGGAGGATGCGATGTTGCTCCTCAAGAGATGGCCTCAGCCCTACCCGGAGATGGAATCTGTGACAACGGACGAAGAAGGCTCCACAGAATCGACGCGGTCAACATCGTCATACGTCGAGCCTACACCTGCTGTTGCCAGAAGATCATCCTGTAGGGATGCCGAGACGATCCAGAAGGGCGACGGCGACGGCGACGATGATGATGGCGACGATGATGATGGTGACGATAATGACGACGCCGCAATCGATGGCGACGGACTTCACCGAGGTCGGCCGATGCCATCAAGAGCAACCACGCAGGCCTCGAATAAGCGGAAGGCGGTATCATCAGGAAGCGAGAGCTGTAAAGGCCCCGAGACATCATCGGGGTCAGAGCATGAGGCTCGACAGTATTGCACGCAGGGATGCCTCCTGGGCCTCAAAAGAGGACATCCGCTTGATGAGAACTGCCCGAACATATCGTCGCACCGCGCGTCCGGTGACGGCTCTCAGCACCCGATTAGCGTGACCGAATTCGCACCCCTGGTGCGTGCAGAGCTGGGCCATCGTCCTCACCGCCATTGTGAGCCGTTGGATGCCTACGGGAAGTACGGGGCGAGGGGTGCGCTTTTTAGGTTGACACTAGCTCGGTACGGCTATACTTTCGTGGGAAAGGGAACGTTCGCGGCGGCGGTTCGGCATCTACGACGCGAGGGTCGGGTGTATGCGCGGCTGGAGCAGCTCCAGGGCGAGGTTGTTCCGGTCTACCTGGGGAACACCGACCTGGAGAGACCGTACTACCTCATGGCGGCCGACATTGTCCACATGCTGCTGATGTCGTGGGCGGGGGAGGAGGCCGCGACGGCTGGCGTGGCGGACCTGAAGGCGGAGACGGAGCGCTCGACGCGGGCGGTACGCAGCGAGGGCGTGCTGCACAACGACCTGCGACCGGCCAACATACTGTGGAACGCCGAGCGCTGTCGCGTCATGGTCATTGACTTCGATCGAGCCATCCCGTTCCTACCCCCCAAACACCCACTGCTCTCGAGGCGGTCTAGGAAGAAAAGGAAGTGGCAAAAAGACACTAAGTTTTGATGAGCAGCTGCAGCGCCTAGAACAATCGGGACACGCTCTCGAGCACTTGGGCAGCTCGCAGGCTCCCTTTCCCCGTCCTGTTCACCGGACGTCAACACCCAGAAGTTCAAACGAGCGCATGGCTGTGCTGCCTTGTTGGAGGCCAAGGATGAGATATCAGGAAAACAGCATCTGGCTGTCCCCAGGAACAGTATTATCACAATCGAGTAGTTCCCAGGAACAGCGGAAACAGAATCCCGCAGTTGTTAGCAAACACCAGATAGGGTGTTCCGAAGACATGATTAGGTCCATAGATTCTAGGTATTCCTAGATACTCCTAGAAACAATATATGCATCCTCTAGAATGATCTACATGCACGCCATTGGGTGGCCGAATTAGCCCAGGAACCACCGCGCTAAGGGGTGACAGCCGCTGATCCAAGACTTCTAAAATTATCTACCAAAGACACCTCAGGATTGATGCCACGGTGTCCCCATAATTGGAATTGGGGGCAGTTTGATGTTGCGCAGATTATCGAACAGCTCGCCCACCTTTACTCTCGCCCCCGCTATTATGTGCTTCCCACCAGCGGAGAGTAGATGCAGGCAGGCTATAGGGGGTTCATAACCTATTAGCAGAGGTGCTACAGGTCTGGCTCAAAGAGTTGCATTGACTAAGTTATTACAGTACAGAGTAGTGCGCACACAGCTAATTACAGTGTTGTTCTTCCCGTGGGCCCTTGGCCTACTTGCTCAGTCAAACGAGGGCACCAGGGCTTGAAGCTCTCGTGAGTTTCATCACGTAACCTTAACAACGAGGATCAGGTACCCTAGAGTGGTCCTAGGATGGTCTCAGGTAAGTCCTAGGCAGGTCCTAGGCAAGCCCTAGGTAGAAGTTAGTTGGTTCCAATCCTCTTGATCTGGTGTGGACTCACTGAGCAATGGACCGTTCCGGTAGAGTCAAAAAGATCAACTAATCCTACGCGCTGGATCCGGCTCTGCCAGATCCGACTCTGCGCGATGCTGCAGGCCGTTTTCCCGCTTGAGATTCCTGGGATATCTTCTTGCATTTTTGGGGATCGGCTTCTTCTTCCTCTCGTCTGCGCTTCCTTGCATCCCTCGCGTCCTCTTGGCGACACCTTCCCGATTCTTTGTCCCTGAATGAATTCGATTACATCCCCATTTCTGATCGACTCCATCGACATACCTTCCTTCCAAACATACTCATTGTGTTTATTGAGTCGGTATCAGAGAGTGACCTAAGGTTCGTCCCATGGCTCCAATTGAACCTAAGGCTCGTCCTCGAGTTGCCTCTGTCGTCAAGGCGGAACCTGTGGCGTGGTGGTCTGGTGGTGAGAGGTTGAGCGAGGCTGGAAGACTGGCGGATGAAAGTTGGAGTCAGTCGTGGTTGGAAAATGGAGACGCTTTGAGGCGTGCAGTATCACTGTGCAGCATCAGATCTAAAACAACATGACGTTGCCCCTGCCGTCAAGATGGAACCTTGTGGCGTGCTGGTCTTGTGATGGAGAGGTTGAGCGAGGCTGGAAGACTGGTGGATGAAAGCTGGAGGCAGTCGTGGTTGGAAGATGGAGACGCTTTGAGGCGTGCAGTATCATTGTGCAGTATTAGATCTAAAACAACATGACGTTGCCCCTTCTGTCAAGATGGAACCTCGTGGCGTTGTGGTCTGGTGATGGAGAGGTTGAGCGAGGCTGGAAGACTGGCGGATGAAAGCTGGAGGTAGTTGCGGTTGGAAAATGCAGACTCTTTGACGAGGCACATAGCATTATTGTGCAGCATCAGATCTAAAACAATGTGATGTTGCCCTTGCTGTCAAGATGGAACCTTGTGGGGTGGTGGTCTTGTGATGGAGAGGTTGAGCGAGGCTGGAAGACTCTTCATCTTCCAATTGCAACTACTTCCAGCTTTCATCCGACACGCTTTGACAAAGCATGCAGCATCCTTGCGCAGCATCATTATGCAGCATTAGATCTGAAACAGCATGGCGTTACTCCTGCCGTCAAGACAACCTTGTGGTGTGGTGGTCTGGTGATGGAGAGGTTGAGCGAGGCTGGAAGACTGGCGGATGAAAGCTGGAGGCGGTCGCGGTTAGAAGATGGAGACGCTGTAACGAGGCATGCAACATCACTGTGCAGCATCAGATCGAAAACAACGTACAACATCGTGCATTACCATGCGATATGATGCAGGATCGCACTCCAGGATCGCATCTAATATCGTGCAGCATCATTGTACTGAGTGAGGAGCAACGGCCCAATTGGTCAGGGAAGTCGGGGTCGGAGGATGCAACAGCTCAACTGACTAGGGTGATTGGAGTCTTCAGGAGCAACGACTTAACCATTCGGGGGATCAACGGTCTTTGAGTGCAACGGCTCGGCTGGTCAAAGAGGTTGAAGCCTTTAGGAGCAACGGCTCAATTGATTAGGGAGATCGGAAGCTCTAGGGGGACGGCTCGGCCGGTCGAAGTCTTTAGGAGTATCGGCTCAACTGGTCAGTGAGGTCGAGTATTTCCAGGAGCAGCGGCTGAATTAGTCAGGGAGGTCGAGGTCTTCAGGAGCAACAGCTTAACTGCTCGGGGGGTCGAGGGAGGTAGAGGTCTTCATAGGAGCAACGGCTCAACAGTTTCGGGGTTCGAAGGGCACCTACTCAAGGCCTCGAGGGGTGGATTGCAACCTCCGAATTCTCTCCCAACCTAGTTCCCTTCGGAAGCAGTTCTCAAGATTGAATGAATGTAATACTGCTTGACATGGGCGCATATACTAGGCCCGGTATATATTGTGGATAGATACCTTTTTCTTTTGCTCTTCACCAATTTTTTGCCTTTTTCCTTCCTTATCGATGTAAGCTTTAATCTTTTCTACCTTGCGTCGCTCAATTTCATTACCAACCAAATGACGGAAGTGAGTATCAACAACTCCTCCAGACGCGTCCATTCAGTCCATCCAAGCAAGCAAGCAAAGAAAGAGGTTCTAGTCGCGTGACGGATATTCTCATGTATGGCCTGCTCCTCTTTTGGAAAGCCGGATCCAATTGTCTTGGCATTCGTTGTCCGTAAGACTAAGGATTCGGGAGCCAGGAATTCGCCCTTCAGGGTCCTAGGACGGTTAATCAGGGTGGTTAGGGGCTGTGCTAGGATACAACTCACCGTCTGAGCATAATAAGACTAGTGAGCACATCAAAGTTTCCTGGTATGGCCTCCTATCGAGAGAGAACGAGTCAGTAGAAGCACGGTTAAGGCATAGGATGGAGTTGTCTAACTTGTGAGCAGTACGAATTCCGGAACATGGCAAAACTTCCCACGAAGTTATCCCTGAGGATTTTGAGGTAGGAATAAAAACTCTATACGAACCGAATAAGTATGGCATCCGGTTGCTGCGAGAACAGGTGTTGGAGCGGCAGACAGAGGATCGGAGAAGAATCGCTTCCCATCAGGTAGCCATAGCCTGAAACAGCTCTTCACAATTCAAAGATTAACTAGGTATCATTCCGTGCTTTTGGAACAATATAACAAACCTCAGGATGACCTTCCGGGCCGTCTTCATCTGCTGCTCCTGTTTCTTCAACCTCATCGGCGTATTGGTTAAACACTGGCCTCCGTATCCAGGGTATCGTCATATGGATCTGCGATACGTGGGGGATCTTAGGCGAATTCCTCATCTTCATCATCGTCACCAGAGATGAGGGCAACTTGAGGCTCTGGAGCAGGACCAAATCGCCACTGCTCACGGGAAAGACCGTCGTAGCCCACAAAGTCAGCTGGGGTCGGCGGCTGCAGACTCTTGGGGCTGTAGTCATAGAAGGAGGGGACCTTTCTAGACGCCCTGGGCTTCTTGCGATCTTTCTTGTGGTGCTTCTTCTTGTCCTTCTCGCGATGCTTCTTTTTTTTCCTTTTTTTTTTTTTGGCTGTTGTCATTTCCTGAGCGCTTTCGCTTGCGATCAGAAGGGCGATCTCATGGAGCTTAGGCCGCGCTGTTGTAGTCAACTTTGGTGGTCGTCATGGTATTGTGGTTCTAACTTAATACTGTTAGAAGGTTTATAAAGAGACGTGGCTTGTTATAAGGGCATAAATGTACCTTTTTAGTCGTTGTGAAGTTTGCAGGGGGTGTCAGGGATGAAAGTAAGGAATGAAGAAGATGGTCTGAAAGTCGGGCGGCATCTAGACGGCTGAATGAGATGCGAACACTGAGAAATCAGGTAGGGGCTGAGTGGCAAGCACAGGCCAAAGCAAATCAGTAGGAAACATACCTGCGTCTTCACAGAGGACAACAGGCCACACAAGGGAAAAGACTACCGTTTCCCCCTGTGAAATAGGGTCGCGTCAAAGCAATTCTTTTCCTTCAGTTCTCTAGCTTCACGTTTCTTGATGTGTTGTCTGAGCACGTCCGCATAAGTAACGATCTTGTAGACGTCAGTTGGTCCTCAAGTCGGGAGTTAAGCATGGGTCTTCAGGATCCAAGACCAACGCCGAACCAAGTGCCGACAGCGTCTGGGTCGACGGCCGGGCTCTCCGGCGTCATCGCCATCGTCAGCGTCCACATAATCACCATCGTCGTCGTCGTCGCCATCGTCGCCATCGTCATCGCCATCATCATCGTCGTGTTGGTTGTTGCTGTTGCTGCTGCTGTTGCTGTTGCTGCTGCTGTTGCTGTTGCGTTGCTGTTGCTGTTGCTGCTGCTGCTGCTGCTGTTGCTGCTGCTGCTGCTGTTGTTGTTGCTGTTGTTGCTGTTGCTGTTGCTGTTGCTGTTGCTTTGTGTGCGTGTGCGGCACATCCGCATTCCCGTTGTTCCGCACTAGAGACTAGTGAGAACGTGCGTCCAGGCTGTGGTATGGAAATGAGGTAGCTTAGAGAAGGGAGCTTGAACATAACATCATGAATGTGAGAACAAGAGAGTGCCGATTGATAGCGTCGTGATCCCTGGCTCGAGCGTTTTTAGGGCCACAGGAAGCCCCAACCTGCTCTGAGGTGCTCTCACTTGTCCCTCCCGGTGCATACGAATTTGGCGGATATCCGACGAGAAGACAGGTATGATCACATTCTGCTGGAGCCATTGATTGGGACTCTGGGGGAAAGTGTTGAAAGTCACGTGATGAAACTCACGGGAGTTTTAAACCCAAGTGCCTTCGTTTGACTGAGCAAGTAGGGCCAAGGGCCTACGGGAATAGCAACACTGTGCGCGCACTACTCTGTACTGTAGCAATTTCGTCAATGCAACTCTTTGAGCCAGACCTGTAGCACCTCCGCTCACACAGGACTTACCTAGGATCACCTTAGGACCACCCTAGGACCACCCTAGGGTATCACATTCAATGAGGGAAAAGAAGTCATAGAAGCTCTTGTCTTGTAGTTGGATGGAAAGTTAATAATCTTCAGACACCGTTTTTTATGTTGTATTATTTTATTATGGGATAAGCTAATAATCTTGAGACACCGTTATTTATGTTATATTATTTTGTCATGGGATAAGCTAATAATCTTGAGACATCGTTATTATATTGTATTATTTTGTCATGGGATAAGGTAATAATGTTATTGAGGCTCGCAATTGGCATGCAGCTGCGCGTGTGACTAATTAGCGCGCGCCGATGGCTGCCTTTACGATGCGCGGTTGAAGTTTCTCTCTTTTCCTTTTCCCTCCTATACCAACCACCAACGCAAATATCGCCAACGTAAGATCCAGTCCCCATCTTAAAACTGTTGACTTTCTACCTTTTGCTAATGCGCAATGCAGCATGCCTCGCAAGAGATCTGTACGTGTACACCAACTTCCTCCCCAGTTGCGCCACGCTTTGATCGATCTACTGGCCGCTCGCCACATGGTGTCCAACCAGTGGATCGCGTCTGGTCATCGTCGCACTATGTCTTACGTTCTTCTTTTTTTCTTTCCCTTTGATGTTCTGGCTGCTAATCGGTACCATTCTCTACAGAAGCGCAACGCCGTATGTCATATCCCTCTACCCGCCATCGAGCTAGGCCTTTGCGGTGCATCTCTGACACAGATATGGTCCGCGCAGTCTACCATGTCGGCCGCAGCGGCCGTTTCTGTAGGTCAACAACCTGATCAGATGCCTTGTCACTTTACTGATGGCTTTCTTTACAGACTCGCTCCCCCTCGCCCGGCCCCCAGCAGGCCAAAAGGGTAAGTAATCTTCACCGGCCGCTGATTAGTCCCTTGACTGTGGCTCCACGCAAGCCCAGCTCTTGAAAGCAAGATGGAACCTCGCTGACTTCTCGATTTTGTAGCCCAAGAACGAAGTTAGTCTTAAATACCCTTTGATGAGACTACTGACTCATAATAATAAACTTCTTGTTTAGAATATCGGAATAAAGGAAGTAAGTATATACCTTGAGGTTGATGTCGTGAAAAGGGTATTGCTGACACTCTCACTTTTTTAGCATGCTATCTAGATGTAGGCAGTAAGTACACACCTGACTACATGTCTATGGATCTTATAGCTAACAACAGTGTAGTTTTTTATGTAACGGGCTACCGTAAGAAACACTGCTTGCAAGTTGATAGTTCGATTGACACTGAGATCAATGATGCTTATAGGACAATGATACAAAGTACACGGTATGTTCCATACAGTCTATCTTTACTATGTGTAGGTTGGTATTTAGATGGACAGTGAGACTGATGCTTTTTATAGGAGTATAAGGCCCTATCGAAGGTATGTTCAATACAGCTTATCCACACTATGGGGTTGCATCGAGTCTATACCTAGGTACTAGCATCTAGCAGAAACACTGGGATTGGTGCGAGGTAAGTACTCTTCTATTTTGTTCAGACGCACTACTGACGTACACTATAGGACGATCTCCTGAACGCCGCTGTACGTTATACCTGATCTCGTTCAATGCGATTGCCACCCTAACGATATCCTGCGATAAGCGCTAGGAGCGAAAGGTCAAGGTATGCTCTCTGTTGATCAAAGGCATCTGAAGTGGACGCTAATATGTATTAGGAATTCGAGAAGCAACAGGCCTGCCGTCCCTCGCTCGAGGTTAGTAAACCTTGTGCCCTTTTCCACGTTGTATTACTCAAACTAATATTGAACAGCCCCGCTTCCAGGCTGCCCGTGTATGTGAACGCTTCCGAGGATCTCTTGGAACTGGACATACTGACGCGACAACTTTTTGCAGATGCGAGCAGCTACTGAGGATGCTGTAAGTCACTACTCACATTGAAGCCACTTGCAAATAGCTGATACGTATAAAAGGCCACCGCTTCCACCAAGGGGCCCGAGAAGGCCCAGGAGGAGGCCAGGGAGGCCGAGGAGGGGGCTAAGGAAGCTGAGGAGGACGTAAGTAATATATTCAAGTATCTTACAGACTTAGGGATACTAACCTGTCGCTAGTTAATTATTTTTTGATGAGTATGGCTCTTGTGTTGAGTCCTCCTGTCTTTGTCATGTTCGCTAACATAACTTCGAGCGAGGCAAGGACTTCTGTTAGAATCGATGCCACGTTTGACACAATGATACAGGACTGATGTATATGTCTAGCCGGCGCATGAATTGAGTAAGTCGAGCAAAGCCGCACAGACCTTGGTCATCGGAGTACTAACCATATAGGAGTAGGAAATGATTAGTTAGTGAGGAGAGAGTGAGGACTACGTCCACGAACCATGATTACTTTCGAGAGCTAACATGGTTTGAGAAGCATGAATGCCAGTCGCGGCCCAGGCTTTGGCCCCTTTTTGTCGGACCACACACTTCAGCCATCCCATCCTCCAGTGATATGTTGACGTGAGCTACTGACGAGACAGGCCGCTGATTGAGAATCACGCAAATGGGAACCTTAACAAAACCAGATCAAGCATCTACTGCCTTTGGTATGTGTTTTCTCAGTGGGTAATGGGCTGAACTAACCTCTCGAGCCAGATAAGCAACGAGACCTTTGTCACGGAAGAGCCACATCCACCCGATTAGTGCTGTGATCTAGTCAGTACAACCCTCGAGCCTTCTCTTCCTCCCGAGCGCAAGCTAACGACGAGCAAAGCGACAAGGAACATCATGTCCAAGAGCAAGAGCGAGGGGATCCACGTGAAAGTTGTTGTTGGGTGAGCCTTCATGGTGTGCGAAAAAGCAAAAAAAAAAACATGTATTTTATGCTTTACGGTCTACAAAAAAGCAGAAGTAATATACATTTTATTCTTTACACGGCGTGCGAAAAAGCAAAGAAATATGCATTTTAATCTTTACGGTGTGTAAAAAAGCAAAGAAGTATGCATTTTATTCTCTACCGTCTACAAAAAAGCAAATAAATATGCTATTTTATTTTTTATACGGTCTACAAAAAAGCAAAGAAACATGCATTTTATTCTTTGCGGTCTACAAAAAAGCAAAGAAATATGCATCTTCTTCTCTCCAGTCTACCGAGGAGAGGCGCTGTCTCGACCTTCTCCCAGCGGACACTGCTGGTGGGCCTCATCGCGAGCGAAAGTAGGCGGCGGCACTCCATCTCGTCATCTGCCTTCTTCAAGGGCCAGGAGATGTTTTATTGGGGTAAAGCTAAAGCGAATGGGAGATGTACTAGACAACGGGAAAAAAGAAAAAAAAAGTCGGGTTGTATTAAGCAGCTATTAATACTCCAATACTTTAATTAGCATCTTACGTTTCGCTGGTATATAACCACGCCTTCGCCCGTCTGTTTACCCTCTCCAATATTCGCATTTCCACACTCTTCTCATTACCGCTCTCCCAGTTCTTCGCAACAGTTTCGCTCCCTCCCTCTTCGGTTTCTTTTTCCTCGTGACCCGTTACCATGCCTGCCCAGCGGTCCGACGTCGCTATCCTCGCAGAGAAGCTTTGGTGCCTCCACTGTCTTCGCACGGCTGTCCAATGCGGCCAAGAAACGGGACCCTTCTGCCCCCCGAGATCGTGGTGATCAACTGCCGTTTCGACGGCCTTAGGAGCCTGCGGTATAGCCCATTCTTTCTTCGCCGCTCGCATAGCACTGCAAACGTGTGAGCCGGTATGTATCTCGCATTTCGTTGCGACCCGTTACCATGCCTGCCCAGCGGTCCGACGTCGCCATCCTCCCAGAGAAGCTTCAGAATTGTAACAGGATCGTAACGCAGCTAGGTACAGGAGGAGGTGTACCAAGGTTCGCTGGTGGTTTCGAGAAGACGCACGCGGTGGAGGGTGCAATGCAGGTGAGGAATGATGACACAGGGGGTATTCGTGCTAACCTCAACCGACTTGAACTGCGTCTCTGCACTGGCTCTGGCCGCGACCAGGTTCCCAGGCGGCACCACGTGGAGGTTGCAGAGTCCGACTTCGCCGCCCGCCGGCACCTCGTCTTCGCAGACAGAGGGCCAGCCCCAAATTTCTCATACTGAAATAGTGGGAGACCGGGTCCAGCTTACACTGCTCAGACCCTTCAGACCTAGCTCCAGTGGACACTCAGGTACGCGTCAGGCCGATTGATTACCAGCATTGATCTGCCTGGCATCAAGTAACGGCGAGTACCCGTCGCAGAACTTCCCATCTTAGTCGAGATCGTTCCACTTGCCCTCTTTCCAGGGACTATCAGGTATCTTTGCTGGAACGGCTGTCAGCTTCTTTTGCCAAAGTTTCTCAGCGTTTTTGGCGACTTCATCTGCTCCTTCAGACAGGATAGCAGTGCCATCTTCATTCCAGCCGCTGACGTGGACTTTGAACCATGCGTCGACAGTCTGCTCGTACTGCTCCAACTGTCTCTCGGTCATTTTGCCCTTTTTGAATTGACGTCGAGCAATGGCCTTTCGCTTGCGGCAAGCATTCCAGACCCCATTCCAACTGAGGACACAGTCGCGATTGAAATAATCCTCAAGCGCTGGTGGGGCTTTGCGTGCCGCACTATCACGGTCACCGCCGTTCTGAAGCATGTCGAGGTACAGTTTTCGCTCGACCCCGACGCGCTTGCAAAGCCCATCTACTCGATCCAGATATGGTGTTGAAGGCGCATCCCCCTTTTCACCATCGGCCCGCCATTTCTTGATACGGTCGAGTTCGGGCCGGACTAGATCGAATGTGTCGGAAACATGAAGACCCTTGGTTACAAAGAATTTGTTGTATCCTTTGGCGATTTCTACGGCTTCGGCGCCCGGCATCCCGTTCGCGGTCAGGGTTGCTTGGAGCTTTTGCCGCCAATCGTGTCCGTATTCGACTTCGCTCGCTTTGACACGGTTGTGAACTTCGTGAATCCAATTGTCGATCTGCACCAGGTGACGTCTCCTTTTTGCGTGAGATCGCTGCTCTTCGAGTAGCCGCTTGAGCCTTCCAACTTCGTCTTCGAGCAATTTGTTAGCGGTAGCGGTGGAAGCCTTGCTGTCAATTAACATTAGAAGAGCTCTCCAAGAATCCTTGAGATCATCTTGATCGATCTTAGGATCGTCCGCTGCACGTCTGGCCTTGGCCTCGAGTTTGGTCACTAGCTCCTGGATGTCTGGACTTAGCGATCGGATTCTTCGAGACTCGTTCTTGATGGCGTTGAGGACTTCCAAGGCGGTAAAGTCTAAGGCGGTAGTATCTCTCTTGCGCTTGAGAGAAGTGGTAGGAGTCGAATTCTTGACCATTTTGATGATATAAACGTGACTGATAGTTTTAAAACTGATAAAGTGTAGACTATGATGCTTCATTCAATCTGTTTCTCTCTTGTGGTATATCCAAGTCAAAATTCTGGGTCCCTTCGACAGAAATCCCATTGTCGTGGTGTTGGTCTACTTCGAGGAAGGTGGTGTACTTCGACGAGGAAGGTGGTGTACGTCGACGAGGAAGGTAGTCTACTTCGAGGAAGGTGGTGTACTTCGAGGAAGGTGGTGTACTTCGAGGAAGGTGCTCGTGCTGGGGACGACATGGCACTTTCCACTTTAGACCGACGGCCAGAGTACTGTAGAGTCCCATCCTACCTGATCATAGCACGATCATTCTCATAAGAGAGATGATAAATTTCAGAGTTTCCTCGCTATTTTCTCATCACTCATGTAATCCAGATTCGAGCAGTGTGTGAAGGAGAGTGAGTTGATAGATCTGCATCCTGCTGTGTTGCCAATGAAAATTTTCGTAGTTGCTTTCGTGCTCTCATAGGACAATTTAACTGGCCAAGCTTATGATTTGATGAAAAATAACCATCTCACGCCGTAGACGTATTCAAGAGGCTTGAACGGCTTCCGGTAGGTCCTTTATCTTATCGATGCTCGCAATTGGCATGCGGCTGCGCGTGTGACTAATTAGCGCGTGCCTTTTCTTTCTATGACCTTGTTGCATTATCTGTTGCCTGGCGGTACAGTGGTTCTGTCGCAATATGTCGTGTTGACCGATGGCGCGTGGCGCGGCGCCCGATGGCAAGGTTACTTGAAGACGTGGAGGGTCGCGTCTGAGCAAACGACAGGTAGGCATACTGAAGCTCAAATTCTCTTAGAGAAGATGCAGCGATGTTGTCACGATGCTGCTTCAATCTGCCCCTTGAACTTGACTGTCGAGAGATGAAGGCTAGAAGTGCGATGCCTAGGAAGTAGGGATGTGTGGTGGCGACGGCAGCGGTCCTACTTCCAGTTAGCATCTGAAGTGTTATCCAAGAATCCTTAACGTCTCTCCAAGCAACGGAACCTCGGCCGCAAGAATGTTCGAGTCTCTGACCCATATCAGCCGCATTTTGTACAGCATTGAACTTGAACTGGCCAGTACTTGATCATTCATCCTAGTTAACAGCTAGAGATTATGGTACAAGACAGATCGTAGGAGAGCAAATGTCTTAGACTTGATCGATGTCTCCCTCTTTGTTCCTCTGCGCATTATGACTTCAGTGGCATAATGTTGAACCACTCCGAGACCACCCCGCCTTCCGGCTCTTAGCCTGACGCACTCCTACCTAGTGCGTTTGCACCCTTGCTCGGTGCGTTTGCACTCTGGTCGGTGCGCCGCGTCTGCACCGATCGCCACGTTCGTCTGTGCCTCGTCACCATCTAATAGGCTCGCTTAGCGCCCCCAATGGGCCGAAGGTACTACCCGCTTGAACCCGATCGCATGCACCCCCACTGAGGACCGCGCTAGAAGACCTGGAGGTTTCTAGCTCAGCCACACAAGACAATTGGCAGTGCTTTGGCGCATGGTCAACGAGATCGATGCTATTCAGTGTGAGAATTGATAATTGAATGTCATTGATGCGGGTCCGACCCGATCCTGGGCTTGTGGCGCAGAGCGTAGCAATTGCGCACGTAACGTATTTTACCCTTCTTCCAAGCCACAGTCTTTGGCCCAAGACTCCGACATACCACATCGCCACCATCTCTGTCGCGTCTAGTCATCTTCTCAGAACTGGGCACTGTTTCAATCCTTCATCTTGCCCTCTTTGAACCCTTCCACAGCTCGTGGTCATGCGCGAACCGTCTCCCTCCAAGCATGGAAAACCTCGGACAACATGCCCAGGATCTGGGCCTCGACAAATGGCCCGTTGAAAGTCGTTTGACCCTACTTCATCTTGTGCGACTGTCCTTTCTTTGCATCTACATGCCGCATTCTCGTGCTTGTCCTCACTCGTTGTTGATAACAGCCTCTGTATTCATCGTCACCGCTGCTGACATTTGCATCTTTTCTCCAGATATCTCAAACCTTTCGACCCTCTGCATTGCGTACGGTTACCAGTCTCATTATCCGACTCCTTCTTCGAACTACCATCGCCCGGCGTTACAGCATTACTAATAGTTGAAGCCCATCATATTGTCTCTAGTCGTTACTTCCGAGCTTCTTCCTCTACTCTAGCGGCTCTTCTTGGAGTGCACTTCCCGACGGCTCAGTGAACGTTCTCGAGGTGTTTCTCGACTTGACTCGCCCCCAATCAGTCAATCAAGCCCTTTCGCGCCGACATGTGCTGCCTGAGCACTTACGCCACGTTCTTTTGTGTCTCGATACGGCCAATAGCGCCATCTACTCCTCCACTGTCTTCACATCATATGTCAAGACCCTGACAAACATTCACACCATGCTACTCTTGTGAGGGATCCCACGACGAGCACGGCTGAACGGATGCGACACATCTCTGACCGATATCTGCATAGCGTTGAGTTCTTTTACTCGTCTCCCCAATCCGCAACCATCCTGTATCGGCGGTTTGAACATGCCTCTACTGTCACCATTCCTGAACCACCATGCTCTCTGCCCGTTCTTCACGCGCCCAGGTTATTCGATTAGGCCCATGAGATGATAGCTTCACAGCCTTTTCTTCCTACTGCAAGGTATCTGAGCCCCTGGACAAAGCGCGTCCTGTCCTGAGATATTCTCTTTGCTGCGCAAGATGCGGACCCTCTAAGTAATTGTCGCGTTGACTGTTGCTGCCAGTGAGTCGTTCCCTTTCCTCTCACTCTGCAACAAAAATCTGACTTCCTCGCCTCCAGGGAACCCATAGCTCGACATCATTGTTCCTTTGGGGAGTCAAGGCCATGCTTTCGCTGCCGGACCCTAATTACTACGGAAAGACACTACCAGCTTATACTTCATCATCGATGACAGCGCCTTTACCCTCCGATCCGCCCTCCAGATTCCATCTAACGCATCTGTACCTTCGCCGTCGAATCTTAGCTTGGCCAAAAAATGCCAGCAGCCCTCCCAATTCTCGACCAAGTCTTCTTATTTTGCCCCATCGCATACGACCGATACCGCTCTGTCTACTCAAGACATCGAACCACCAGCTGTCAAGCTAGCCGACAAGCCATGTTGTGCGACGTTGATACTCGCTTGCTGCTCGTCGGCCGCACATCATCCTTCTATCGTGTGCGGGTGCCGAGCGCTAGCTCCCCATGGGGCCCTGCCTCATGCTCTAGTCCTCTCCAAAGTGCGTCCTATCAATCAGTGGTAGATTGGAGGTATCGGACTTACAGGTTTTTGCTTATGGTGCCTGACGGAAATGATGGTCACTCCGCCTGAGCATGAACATGAGGAGTTTATCGAGGCAGACCAAGATGAGCCACAGGCAAAAAAACGAAAGCTTGGAGGAAAGGAGGAAGCCCCAGGACCTTCGTGTCATCCGCACCGCAAGAGAAAGGCAAAATGTTCAAGGGACTAACCTTGCACAAGCTGTTCAAAGCTCGGTACCGATTGCATCTATGACCAGAACAAACAAAAATCTGGTATGCGAACAGGTGCCATTGAGAGCTTGAACCAGCGTGTAGGTGAGCATATGTGGTGACCTTGTTCGATCCTAACTGACGCCTGTTAGCGACACTGGAGAACATGTTTGTTGGCCAGGGAGTTCTTTGACAGCAAATATGGAAAAGCATCAACAAGGACCGCGGTTCGGGGTGCTCGCCAAGCTCACGCCAGGCGGTATCCGAGGCGATGTGGATTAGGAACTTTCATGGCCGAGCTGGGCATCCCTATGACCTGCCCGATGGTAATTTTCGCAGATAACCTGTCAAACGGGTCATAGCTATCTAAGCTGCCTGCTTAGTGGCTAGGCTGCCTGCCTAGCCAGAAGGCTGCCTGCCCGACAACAACCTTACAGACCTTCATTTTTTCCTCTATAAAAGACAGACCTTTTTCCAACAGATAGATAGAAAATCAAGAGCTTCTATGATCCAATTCCTCCCCTCATTGAATGTGACATAACCAAGGCTCTATCGACCTGGCCCACAGTCCTGAATATCACGCACGCACGAAGCACGTCAACGTTCACTATCACTTCGTGCGCGATGCTGTGGCTAGCGGAGCGATTGAGATCAGATATCTTGAGACTGACAAGATGGCCGCCGATGGCCGCACTAAGCCGCTGGCCAAGCAAAAATACAAGGAACTCATCAAGCAGGACGGCTTCCGTGTCTACAACGACAGCTATGTCACAGCAGCTATCGGCGTGGGATTAGTCCATCAAGCGCCAGCTTTCGGCAAGGAGGAATTCGCTGCCGCCATGAAGAATGGCATCATTTCGGCAGAATGGCTACCCACAATTATACTATGTGTCCCAGGTCAGACACTCCACTAATCTATCGTGCCATCTCTTCGTGGTTCATCAAGGTTTCGCTTGTCACATCCCAGATGCTGGAGGAGGTCGACAAGACTCTAGGTGCCTTCGGTTGTCAAAGAACGACAGTTTGCAAAATAGATCGGCGGCACTTAAGACCGGGCTGTGTCCCGAAATTGCTACTGGGGTACTCCGGTGCCTTTATGGGCGAGCGACGACTATAAAGAGGTCATCGCCATTAGCAGCGTTAAAGAATTAAAGCGGCTGAGTGGCCACCAAGGCGAGATCAAGGACCTCCATAGGCACAACATCGACCACATCTCCATTTCCAGCAAACAGGGAAAAGGGCATTCTCCACCGTATCGAGGAGGTGTTCGACTGCTGGTTTGAGTCAGGAAGACATGCCCTATACCTCTCAGCATTCACCGTTTGAGAACAAGGAAACATTCGGAAAACGCTTTCCAGCCGACTTCATCGGAGAAGGCCTCGATCAAACGAGGTGTCGGTTTTACAATCTTCTTGTCTTGGGGGTTTATCTTTTCGGCACCGGCCCGTTCAAGACCTGTGTTGTGAACGGTATGGTCCTGGCCGAAGATGGAAAGAAGATGCCAAATCGTCTTAAAAACTACCCAGACCCATACATTGTCGCAGGTCGCTATGGTTGCGACGCAATCTGCCTTTATCTCTTCAATTTCCCGGTGGTCCAGGAAGGGCATTTCAGTTTCAAGGAAACTGGCGTCAAACAGATGGTTCAGAGAACCCCTTCTACCGCTCTGGAATAGCTATATGTTCTTTGCGGACCAAGTCGGACTGTTGCGGAAAGTAGAGGGGATCGACTTCAAATTTTCCTCAGCAAAAGTTGGGTCTTCCAGAAAGGTCCTGGATCGGTGGACCCTAGCTACTTATCAATCCTTCTTGAAGGAACTAAGCGACCAGATGGCTGGCGAGTTATTCCCCCACATGATTGTTTCTCGGAGGTGGTGACGGGGTATAGCATGCTAATCGCCTTCCAGGCTACCGCCTTTACAACGTGGTCCCAAGGGTCCTTGAGCTCATCGACACCATCACGATACGCCTCCCTCGACCCCCCCGAACCGTTGAGCTGCTGCTCCTGAATATCCTCGGCCCCCCACCCCCCGACCAGTTGAGCCGCTGCTCCTGATGAAGACATCTACCTCCCTCGACTCCTCCGAAAAATTGAGCCGTTGCTCCTAAAGACTCCGACCTCCCTGATCCCCCGAATGTTGAGCTGCTGCTCCTAATTATCCTCGGCCCCTACCTCCTGACCAGTTAAGCCATTGCTCCTAAATATCCTCGACCACCCCAACTAGCTGAGCTGTTGCTCTCCGAAGACCCCCCGACAAGTTGAGCCGCTGCTCCTGAAGAATCTCGACCCCCCACCTCGACCAGTTGAGCCGTCGCTCCTGAAGAAGACTTGTCACACGTAGCTTTGCTCCCTTCATACCATTCTTGACCGACAATTTGTGGCTCTACCTCCAAGAATTCATGCCACATGACCTACTAGTTGGCGACATCCGCTCTGTCCACTTCCTGCGTTTCCCAGAACCCCGCCTAGAGCCCTTTGATGAAGTGGTTGAGCGTCGGTTCGCCCGCATGAGGACGGTTGTTGAGCTTTGCCGGAATTGCCGCGAAAGGGAGCCAGCCGTAAGCCGCAAGCAACCTCTCATGGCCCTCACAATTCTCCATCCCGACCAGGAGTACCTCGACGACGTCGCCTCACTTGCCAGCTACATCAAAGATGAGCTATCGATCATCGCGCTGACCCTCAGCTCCGATGAAGGCCGCTATGGCGTACGGTATAGCTACACAGCGAACTGGTCTACGATTGGAAAGAAATTCCGCAAGAACGCCAAGCGACTCGCAAATGCCCTCGCGGCCCTGACAAGTGCAGATGTCAAGCGCTTGACAAGGCGATCTACCCGGAGCTTCGGGCCCAGCGTCCCGGCCGCGAGATTGTCAACCGGGTCCAAAAACTCAGGAAGAAGGCCGGCTTGCACCCTACCGACGACGTGAGAGTCGAGTACGCGGTCCTGAGCGATCCCGACGGCATTGGCATCGAGAATGCCTTCTTGACCCAATCAGGCAACATGCAGAAGGTGTTGAGGCGGCAGTTGGAGAGATACGACGGAGGTTCTGCAGAGGTTGCTAGGGAGGATGCTGGCAGTAAAGAGTCTGAGAATGTGTGTAAAATGATCATTTCGGGTGCACATGAGATTCAGAACTCCCGTTCTCGCTGAGAATTTCCACACTCTGGAGCAAGGGCGAGCTCATGGCCGTCAACTGGTGGAATTTCGTAGATGGCTTTAGTACTACATGATAGTCACACAAGAGTTCTCGCACATTCGGTGGTACCTGATGCTGGCGTAAGTTGACACGCAGGCTGAGATAGCTAGGAAAGCACTGGTGAAAGCAACGTGCCTCGATGGCCATGTCAGGTCAACCAAGCGAATCCTCATGAACCATCGGCCTCAGCCTCGTGTTGCAGGCTATCATCATCAACTACTTCTGCCCTTGTAAATAACAACGGCAACTGGACAATCTCGTAGAAGAGAAGAGTAGAATAGAGCAATACGAGGAATCCGACCGCCCGTAGCCACTTGAACGTTTCCCATCCAAAACTGAGAGAAAGGATCCAGATGACGAATGTGCGGCTGGTGTCGATTGTCGACCGGGAAGTGGCACTGTTGCTTTGTCACTGCAAGTCTCAAGAAATTGAAGAGCCTTGTAACTGGTTAATTCTTATCGCCGCGAGAGGCGGCGCATTTCTGCGTACCCGACGCTTATCAGGACCAGAATCCCCGAGGCCAAGACGGACTTGACCGTCGTCAGCGAGTGTACAGACAATCTGAACCCGCCCCCCTGGTCAAACCTGTTACTACATGTGGGGGTGGGGTAAAGATAACCTAGTAGAGGGAGATTTTCAAGGCCGTAAATTTCGGAATATTAATTGAAATATTGGTGCGTGACGTGGTTGTTGAAATATTGTCTCCGGTGCAGGCGAAGGTTGGTAATTGCTTACCCAGCCACACGCCCAATTTATCCTCCCAATGGATGCGAGGGAACCGATCAAATTTAATGAAACAGCTTCCAAAATAGCCTGGAAAATAGATATATAGCCTGCCTTCTTGTCCAAAGGCACGTGGTCAATTGAACACAAACACACATGTTTCTTCCGACATCTGACACTCACAATAGCCCCAACCCAACTGTAAGCCACAGCGGAAGAACATGTCCGAGACATGTCAATACTAAGTCATGACTCATCGATGGTCGTCAGATGCAGTGGGCGCGTTTAAATAGGCTTGTACAATGCCAATGTCTCACATCTGAGTCTAAATGCAGCATCGTAGGTTTAACTCTCCTCGTGTCAGGTGTTTCAATCAGCGATGCGTCGGTGAGTCTGTATCTGCAAAAGCAAAAAGGGTAGTCATGACTCAGACGGTGAAGCGAAGCTTGTCTAAAGCTTATCGAAACGTGTGGTATTAATATCCCCCCTCCCCCCCCCCTTCTCATCAGTCCGTCGCTGCTCTGATTATTCTCTTTCTTTCTTTCTCTCTTCACTTCATTCCTCACACACCAAGGGCCTTGACAAGTTCTGGGGCGTCTCCGCTATATGAGAGTATACCAACACCTCCTCTTTCATTATTCATACTTTTTCATTGTTCATACTTTTCAAACTTCGTGTTTTCAATCATGACGGCCACATTCAATCGCTTCTCCGATCTACCTAGAGAATTAAGAGACCAGATCTGGGGCTTAGCTATTCGGCCGGCGAGTCCAGGAGTCCACATTTTCCGACTCTATCATTCTGAAAAGGATGATCACGCTGGCGCCCACGACGTTGTCGCCTTAGCTTGCTGTTTCGACGAACATCGCCTCGCCGCACCTTCATGGGACCGATACTTTGACAACATTGACGCCAATTGCGGTGACAGGAATGTGTCAACGTACCTGATTGATGGCGGACTGTGGACTGCTTGCAAAGAGTCAAGACTCATGATGGAAAAGCATTTCCAAACATCAGAATGGAATTGTCGGCGCAAGGAATACCGCACAGATCTGATCGGCAGGATGACTGAGGACCTATTGGATATGCCGGCAACAGGCTACTTCTCTTGTGATGGCGGTGCTCCCCATTACTTTACCGTTTTCCCACACCAGGACCTTGTCGTCTTACAGCCAGAAAACCTGCACAGCATTAGTTGGGATTGTATCAACTTTCACATCCCCATTGGATCAAGCGTGTGGGGTTTTAATGGAATTCGCTACCTCGCGATAGAATACAATCCTGAATGGGGGATCGAGATGGGCATGGCAAAGCCGTACCGTGCAGACTTCCCAATATTCCGGACACTCATCCAAGCCGCTTTCAATCTCAGCGAGGCCGAGAAGATATGGTTCATCGATCACAATCTGAAACGAAAGAAAGATGCTCCTGTTTTTAAGAAAAATACAAGGTGGTACAAGAACACAGATGCATTTTATGCCAGCGATAGAAAATTCCTAGAGGTCGAATGCAACCATGGAGAACAGAATTTAGACCACTGGCAGTACATGCAACAAGTGGGAGACGGAGACTATCAAGAGAGTTCGATCTGGTTTGTAAAAATGCTAATCGAAAAGATTGACAGCATATTGGATCTGGAATACGATTACACCGGGGCCGACGAAAATCCTTGTTCAATTGGGCTTCTTGGCTGGGACAATCTTTGATGAAAGGTCACAAGCGGTCTTTACGAATCTCCGGTGAGACATTTCCTTGCTCTTATCACTCTCAATCCTGCATGATTATTGCACGAACCGAGGTATTTAGGAATGCCTACTAAGTCTGCCTAGGATCATTGTGCAACTTTATGCAGGATTTTTGTGTGTCTTGCTTCTTCTTTCCTATTCTCTCTATACTTATTAATCAACTGTCTATCAATTAATTACTCTGCATGACCTTGCCCATTCTTTCTGCTCTCCAGGCTAGCGCTGCCCCCCTTCTGTCCCAGTGCCACATTTGCCGCATCCCCTGCTTCGACCGTTGTCTCGTCGTCTCCCTCTCGACCCCTCAATGGACAACTTCAATGGCGGGTTCTATCAGAGCAACGGCTACTCTGCTTCTCAAAGCGCTGCTCACCCTGCTGGCGCCTGCAATATCCCTCTGCTTGTCACGGGCATGCAGTAGATGAATATCAACGGAGCTAAGGGTGGGACCCATGTACTCGTCTCCGAGCATCTAATATCTTCCAAGTTGCTTTCCTTCCTTGCCATTTCTACTTGTCTCTACCATTGTCCCGGCGATTCACATAACTAACATGTCAGGCGAAACGATAGCTAGTCCGACAGCCCAACCATAAACGCGTCGATCAGCATGATGTTGATTATCAGCATCTCAAAGTGTGCCCACTATTTAACGACTTTATACATAGTCTTGCCCATTCACGGACCCTACAGCGCGATGGTGGTTACGATCCTGCACGATGTATCACCAAAGTCCTGCTCCCAGGCCCCCTCAATGAAGTAATCCATGATTTCATAGCGTGCCCACAGTTTGGACATCTTTTGTCCTCCGCGAGCCATCGGCATATCTTCCTTCCAAACGTACTCTCATTGTGTTTATTGAGTTGGTATCAGAGAGGGACCAAAGGTTCATCCTGTGGCCCCCAATTGCATCTATGGCTTGTCCTGGCAACCCCTGTCGTCAACACACACTCCGGATCGTGCCCGAGCTGAAAGACTTGTCGTCGCTTCTGCTCCAAATGGCAGTGGCCATGCTCGAATTACTTGGGGCGGCACGCGGCTGAAATGGCTTCGCCAAGGCAGCCATAACCGGAAGCCTGGAAGACTTTTCGTCTCTCTTCTGCTCCAAATGGCAGTGGTCATGCTCGAATTACTTGGGGCGGCACGCGGCTGAAATGGCTTCGCCAAGGCAGCCTTAGCCGGAAGCCTGAGAGACTTCTACAAAAAGTCTTCCGGCCTTTCCAGCTTTATCCTACCGCCCCTCGTCGTTGGCGAGACGCGCCGGGGGTTGTTTGCAGGGCTTATGTCCCGCGCAGCAGTAGGGACACCGGCTAGAGCGGCCTACCTTCGTTAGCGATATGCCCATGCAGCTATTACACAAAGCAGGAAGAACATACCTTCGACCTCGCAGAGGATAACAGGTCAACTTCGTCAGGCCAGCCTGCGGAGGCACCGCTGGCACGAGGGCCGGATCTCGGGCTGGAACGGAGTTAGTGATGCGTACGCGAGGATCAGACGAACAGGTAACTTACTGGCGGCGTGGGGGAATGGGGCGGTGAAGAGAGAGGAGGAGGGTGACGGCGGCGAGACAGTTGCGGTAGCGAAGCTCCCACGACCAGCGCGACTGGAGGCAACTGACTGTTGCTGCTGTTGCTGCTGCTGTTGTTGTTTTTGCTGTTGTTGTTGTGCTATGGCTCTACATTGAGCAGTAGCCGCAGCAGGGACACGGGAATGCCACAACTGCCGGTGAGACATACCGCTTGCAGCTGCGAGTGGACTAGGACACTAGCAGCTGCAACCTTATGCCTTGGACTAATTAATATAAATTTCTCGACATGGACATTACGAAAAGGGCTACGATAAGACGTCTACCAGCCTTGACAATCGCCGAATCGTCGAGGAAACTACGGCCAATGGTTGCTGCAATATAAACAAAGGAACCAACACACACACTGACACAAGCATTAGCAACAGCAACAACAACAATAACCACCACGCGGCGACAACGATAATGATGATGACGACGTTGACGATGACAATAGCACCGGAGAGCCCGGCCGTCAACCGAAAGGCTTCACCAGCTGATCCTTTCTGGTCTTCTTGTAGCTGGGAAGTTAAGATTTCCTCAGTCTTGGAATCCATCTGACTAACATGTACTACAGTCATGGCCGCTCAGAAGAGGTCCAGCAGCTAAAGCCCTGGCGCTCACGCGACCCCCCTCGCCATCAACCATATGCCTCATCTACCTCGAAGATAGACCTGGTTTCGGCAATAGTGAATCTCAGGATTATCCACCAACACACCCAATCCTCAGTAGAGGCTATCAGATGCTTCTACTCGATCACCAAGGTGTTAGCCTAAGCACCCCTTTCAATGCCCAGATGCTCTCCGCTTAGCGGTGAAGTGGGCAGCCAATTATTTGAGTCTCACAACAAGACAATACTATCCGCGACTATGAGACAGTCCCGAAGTGCTTGGCTGAGTGCTGGCCAGACCACACAAGAAGCCATGGTCTATTTTTGGTCAGTAACACGGTGGCTTCGTCAGTCTCTCGTGCCTTTCTACGCACCTGGAGGGTCTACGCAAACTCTCTCTGCAGATGGCGAATTGAGTTGGAGTGAACCAGAGTCTGGGGGGCTTGAGGCGGAAGAAGTCAATGCTGTCTCACCAGTTTGATAACTCCGAAGGGGGCAGTGTGGATGATATACCGATTCTGCCGGTAGCACCTGAAATGGGACTTCGGTGTTCGACTGCACGATATCTCGCAAAGGTGGAAGTCTACGAGGTGAAAGTGCCAGACGAGGTGTGAGCATTTAATTGCTAAGGTTCTGATCTTGGCGAAAATAGGTGTTAGGGCAAGAAGATGTGCGGTACAAGCATCGATCTCATAGTCGAACGTCACCTCCCCAAGTATAGATAGAAGCTTAAATTCAATAGATAATGCTATTGTACGATCGTAATTAAGAAAAAGAAGAAAAGTAATAATTAGCTAATTACCTTACGGTTTATCCGACTTAGCTTATATCTAGCCGATCCAGCCTGGTGCACCCCCATACCGTCTCCATAGCCCAAAATCGGTTTTGAGACAAAAGTAGATTCAGTCAACCTTACTACCCTATACTCAACAAGGTCTGTGAGTGTGACGTATCCATCACCCGACGACTTAGGCCTTTTGCTAAGGTAATTGCAAGCTCACTGAGATCCTCTAGATCACGGCGACGCTCCGACCGCGATTGAGGGCACACTCCTTGACGTCCCTACGACCCGTAACGAACATCGGCAATCAGGCCCCACGAGATCATGATGCATGAATATGTGGATGGCATCCTAACTGAGGAGACGAGCCCGCCCCCGAGACCCGTGGCCACGCAAGCACACGATGACGAGCCCCCAAAAGTAGAGGTCAGCGAAGATGATGAAGCTATCGCCAACCTATCTGACTCCCAATTGCGAAGGGCTCTACAGGTAGGCATGGCTACCATGAGGACCACAGCCCAACACAGGCTCCGACACGGAAGGCCCTTAACGCCATTACAACAACCAAAGTCGTATACACCGGCTAGCATGCCCCTGAGGCAGCCTAGCTATCACATCAACCATACCTGCCAAGTTGATACCCCAGTCCTGGTATCAGCCCAATCTGTAAACACAGAGGGAGACTTTGGGCTATCCAAGACAACGAGATATCATAATGACATCCTGATTTGAGGCCATAGGCCAACAAGATATCGAGGACCTGACGGTTAAGGAGATCAAGGAAGCCTGCGATCTTAGCTCCCTCCGGCTACGAATATCGGAGACCGCAAAGCTGAATGGGCCAGGCAAATGGCGAATTTGGAAGCAATCCCTTGATGGTGCCCTAGCGGCAGCTGGAGCTTTTGAGGGCATGCAGCTCTCGAGAAAAGGTGAGGGAAGTCTGCTCGCAGAGATCACGACCAACGTCACAGAAGACGCTTTTGAAGCAATCGCCAGTCTCAACCAAGGCTCAATGGCCTACGCAACCTTAGTCCAACGATATGAGGCATCAACCGGCTTCACTGAGAATGCTATCTGGATGAGGCTAAATGCCCTACGACTTAAGGACCTGAAGAGTGTGCTTACGCAAGTTGACGAGTTCCGAACCCTAGCCAGGCAATATCGCGACGCAGGCGGCGATGCCTCCATGAGGGTTGAGTTCAATATCTTTATGACCAGCTTAGGCATAGTAGCTGAAGATTAGGCCGACCGTACGTTCACCAGGCTACGTGATGGAGAGCTCCAACATCTGACCCTTGCGGAGGACCTCTGCGCGCGCTCAGAGAGGCACATGCACAGGTCGGAGGTCGCCAAAGGAGGTAGCAAAGGGAAGAATAACAAGACGCTGATCACACAGTCAGATAGACCGAAGGACCTATTGAGGATCAAATACTATAATTGCAACAAGACGGGCCACATCTCGAGAGACTGTTACAGCAAGAGGAATAAGAGCCAGCCCGATGAAAAGGCCGGCAACACCAAAAGCTCATCACAATCCCACGCAACCGTAACGAAGGGAAAAGACAAGCCCTGACTCTTGGCCCGACCCCGAGCCCGTGTCGGCTAGCAATAGCTTCGTCTCGCAGACCTGCACCACAGAGGTTGCAATTCCCAGCGAGAAAGACCATTGGCTATAGGACTCAGGAAGCGATTTATATATTATAAATGACACCCAACACGAGGTCACAAAGCACATCCTACAATACCTCAAGGGAACCTCTTCACGAGGCATACGGTATCGCAAGCTGCTGCGAGAGACGTGCGGCAACGCGTACGGGCTGCACGGATATGCCGATTCAGACTACGCAGCTGATCCGAATATCTCCCGATCAACCGCAGGATATATCTTCATAATGAACGGAGGCCCTATCTCTTGGGCCAGCAAGAGGCAACCTACTGTTGCAAAGTCAACCACAGAGGCCGAATATTGCGCTATGTCAATGGCGTCCATCCAACAACAGTCATCTGAAGTCGGAGACCGCTGTACCGCACTATCTCAGGAACCCAAGAGTCGCCAACAAGCAAATATGCGCTTCCGCATCTTGATTACAACAGCCAGCAGCAAAATCTTCCTCCGGATGATCTAGTCGATTCCTTGGTCGAGATTTCCTTTCACCTAGTTCATCCTTGGATTCCGATGCTCCATGTTGTAAAGTTCAGAAGGCGCCTTGCTGATACTTCAGAACGTGCGCGGCTGTCGACCATCCTTCATGCCATTGTTTCGCTATGCATCAGGTTCTCAGATGACCCACGCGTCAAAGACTCACCCCTGCTTCAATCTTGGTATTCAACCCGCTGCGACAGTAAACACGGCACCGGGTGATCCATTCGCCTCTTGGGACTGTCGGTCTTGAGGAACCTTTCCCGATTACGTCGTGTTGGTGTATGAAGTTCTTTTTTGTCTTGGGTTCGCGCCGAAGCTCTTGTTTTTGGAAGCGTGGTCATGATTGCTGACGGCTTTTCCAGATGTTGGGGCATGAGCATTGACTTAACTCGGCTACCACCCTGATTGCGTCAATCAGAGACCCAAGACACTCGGTCGGAGTTTCGGCTATCGCAACGCAAGCAAACCCTCGAGTACAGTCTTGCCGCCATTGTTCAGAAGGTTCGTGTTGTCGGCCAACCACTACAGTGTCCTACATACTGACTCGAATGTTCTTACAGCAGCAAACTACCACCGAGACCATCACCCTCGAGCCTGGCCTTCAGACGAATACCCCCGCTGAGCCCCCCGAGCCAGAATTTCTTCACCGTTCTCGAACCTCAGAGCTACCGTCTTCTCGATTCCAGCCATCAGGATCTAGGTTCATGCCAGTAGTGCATTTCCTCGTCCTGTTCCCGTATGGTACTTGGGTCGCCGCGTTGGATGGAGGTAAAATGAAGCGTGTCTTCTACCAAATTGGGGATCTTGTTGCTGAGCCATATCTTCAGGTCAGCGATATTTCTGTTGGTTGAAACGATGCGACGAGCCGAGATTTCAGAAGCTCGAGATACTGTGAGCCCACTCTGTGAGTCTGATACCTCAGGATCAGACTTCAGTGACCAAACCCACAGCCCCAGAAGCCCTTCCAGCTTAAGTTTGTTTTGAAGTTTCCAGGGATTTGGGCTCTCGCGCTCTAGGTGCAAGTACAAGATGTGCTAGTTTCGTAGACCTAGTATTCTTCCACTCTTCTCTAATTTTGGGGTTCTTTAAGAATATTATATTAATTGCAAACTTAATAGTTAAAGCAAGTCGCTAGGCATTCTCTCAGACTTCGACTATTCCGACATTAAAGTGCTCTGCAGAAGTTGCAACCTTTATTTAGGTGGTTGGTAATTGGGTTAGTTCTGCAAGGTAAGTCCGGTAGGCTAATAGCTTGTGTCGCATTACCAACTGAGGCAAAAGGGAATGAACACTCCGCTAGTGCACTCATTGATAATAGCTTATAAGCTCCATTTGACAGCTTGCAAGCAGCATTTTGGTTATTGGGAGGAGGCGAATATCCAATTCCATCCCCATTGCTGGGCGTACTACATGTCAAACGGGTCATAGCTAACCCAACCAAGCTGCATGCTGGTGGCAACTTGGCGATAAAGTCAAGTTGCTGCCTTCTCGTATAGCTAG
The DNA here is from genome assembly GCA_930272665.1 of Mariannaea elegans. Classification (NCBI taxonomy): domain Eukaryota; kingdom Fungi; phylum Ascomycota; class Sordariomycetes; order Hypocreales; family Nectriaceae; genus Mariannaea; species Mariannaea elegans. The sequence continues at coordinate 49,315 of CAKNEU010000119.1, forward strand.
CTCGGTGCCAACCTCACCACCTCACAGACCTTCATTTTCCCTCTATAAAAGACCGACCTTTTTCCAACACATAGATAGAAAAACAAGAGCTTCTATGACTTTTTTTCCTGTATTTAAATGTGATACTACAGAACATCCAAAGGTAATGTAGAGGATCTGGTGGACTAGGTGATGTACGAGATAATAAAGCCTATAATAAAGAGTTTAAGCCGCTTTATATATCTTCTCCACCAATATATATAGCAAGCCAGTCAAGCTTATATCCAACAATCTTATCCGGATACTAAGAAAGAAAGTTATCCTCAGGCTTTAAGCGCTATATGTAGAGTGCAACATTAGTAGCACTTATTGCCATAACCGCTTCAAGCTGGGCATAGAGACCGTAGAATGGATGCCCCATAGCCTAATAAACTGCATTACAAAGCCGGTAATAGTAGTACTAACGTCGGGTCCACCCTAACCGCCACCCCCCTCCTCCCGCCACCCAAATTTACCAAAATGGAATATCAACACCATCAACTTTGCGATATCATAACAACATCAATTTTTATAATTACAATCTAGATAAAGTTGAAATTCAAATAACATATCCTCATATTTTAATTCCTTCTTTTCAATTTTTTCAACAAAATTTTTCCCAAGCTGCTGGAGCTGTTTCCGTGTGTTGTAGATATTCTCAATGTTCACAAATCGTTCGGAAGGGCTAGGCTTAACCTTCTTCCTTTTCGTAGGCCGAAAATGCTCAACTTGGCTCTTCAAGATGTGATTTTCGTGTTCCAAACCAGCTATCTTAGCGTTGTGCTTATCCAAGGCTGTGCTGACCTTCCTGAATAGCAGCCGTGCTGTGGCTCCAAGCTGCTCAGACTGTTGAATACTAAATAAGGCGGTACGGACTTCCAAAGATCGATATGGTGTCAATAGAGTTATCTCCGTTGAAGAGGGCCTTTTTCGTAATACTAAAGGCGTTTCAAATTGGCGGCTTTCTCGTTGTCTTTGGCGTTCTAGGAACTATGGGTTTATAAGGGGCTTGGCTATAGAAATCGGCCATATTCCTGAGGATTTCCAACCTGCCCGCACAATCTTAGGTTTTATAGCCAATTTTCTCGCTTCATAATAATATATTAATATGTGCGCTTTGCCAATTGGTATATTATCTATAATATTGATAAGGCGCTGAACTTGCTTGCAATATGTAGTCTTTAGTATATTAAAGACTGTAAGATCCAAAGGTTGAAGAATATAAGATATATGTGGCGGCAACTATATAATGAAGATATTATTAATATAGCAATTGTATATAAAATCGATTATCTTATAACTTCTGTAGCCATTAATAATGAGAAGCCGGCTTTGTAGTGTAACCGGCTTAGTTAAAGGGATAAATACCTTAAGCAGCTATTTTAATGCGATCTTATCTGTAGTCTATCCCTTTTCTGATGATGTAAATTTCTAATCTTTATAATTGACCAATTCCTTTGGAAACCATTGATGTTAAATAGTTAATCCCTTAAAAATAACAAGTGGCGGTAGCGAAATCCCTATAGCTAAGATGCATTCGAGGATTAAAGTCCACACTCATAATCCAGGAACCTTTACAGGGGCAAAATTATTATTATTCCTTCTAATGACTAAACCGTTGCTTCCTTCTCCCTCCATCATGCCCACTTCATCCATATTATAATAATGTTCCTTATGGATGCCTTTAACTGCCGGTATTGCAAGATTAAGGAATAACTCCTTCACATTCTTAGTTGAAGCTCCTTCTGCGCAACTAAAATCAATAACCTTGCCTTTTACAGTCTTCAGAGATGGGTTTCTGCGTAAAAAACCCTCAATCCAATGTCTCCCAATAGGGATATCATCGCCATTATTCTTGACAATTCGCTAAGCGAATTCCTTAAGCTGCTCATAAGTTGCTGGAGACCCTATAGCTCGCTGGGTATGAGCCCAGCCAGCTAGATGCTCTTCCTGAATTGGTGTAAGCCTTTGTACGTAAGCTTATGCCTCTATTCGCGACTCTGCTCCATTAAGACGGTCCTGTAGTGTTGTGCGGGGAATATCCCATTTGCTTGCAGCTGCCTTGGTATTTCCAATAGTAATGGCTTCATCAATTGCAAATTGAAGTTGCATTTCCGTATATTTAGCCATTGTGGATTCAGAATATCAAATTGGAAATTAAATTGGATGGTTGTAGGAAGAGAAATCGAGGAGTGTTGAAGTCGCGTTCAATGCGCGTTCTTCGCGTTCACAGCTAAATTGGGGTGGCGGGAGGAGGGGGGTGGCGGTTAGGGTGGACCCGACGTTAACAGCTGCCCAAACCACAAATTCTAAATTTTTTAAATGAGTCTTCCATAAGATGATATACTGGTGCAGAGGCTCGTCGTGATTGCTGTAGCAGAAGGGGTTGGAGACTTAATCCCCAAGGACTTGTCCTCCTGGCTGTACCCGATCTGTTCCCTTTCGTCGTCTTTTCCCTTTGAAATACTTATTCTGCTTTTGCCTACAAGGTATGCGCAAAGAAAGATGCTGCCGTACATAAGAAGAGTTCCAGTGATGGTCATCGGGCATACGTACAATTCTGGATGACTACTCTCCATCTCCCATTGCAGGTAGTATGTTACAATGACTGCAAAGACCAAAACGCCGGCTTGTAAAGCCATGCCAACTATGGCGACTGTCTAGAAAACAGGTAAGGGTTTTCTCTTGATCCTGATGTTAAGAGAGATTTGGAGCGAACACGTCAGCGGCAGACTCAGCGTCATCGGGGCCATTCCATTCATTTAGATATTTCTTAACGTATTCTCGAAATGTATAAACCTCCACTGTCCGGTCCGTGGGATCTTGCTGGACTGGATCATAAACAACAACTTTTATAATCTTTGGAAGTCCAAAAACTCGCGCAATGCCGCCGTCGTTGTAGAGCCCACACACATCTCGGCTCGTAGAGCTAGCTCAGCCTCAGCGTTCCCTCTCCATCCCTGCGCTTTGCCGATGAAGGCACGCAGGGACGGGCTCTCGCACACGCGAATCGCAGAGACGAGAGCGTTCAAGATGCCTATCAGTGCTATTGCGAATATGAAATAATCAAGCGCAGTAATGCTTTCGTGAGGGACCGCGCGTTTTGATGCCCAGGCTCCAGATCCCAATTTCGATACGTCCTGTACAGTGCGAGCGACTGGCGTACCGATCTGTCAACATCTACAAGTATTCTAATACTTCCATCACAGACCTTGAGATGCTGCTTATTGGCGTGAGTCTCGAGATGCCGGCACCTCCTTCGCCTGTCAGCCCGAGTACGGTCAAAACAGCCGGCACTGGCAGGTCTTAGCTGCGAGCAAAATCGCGATAAGGTATGTTTATCCTAGTCTGCATGCAACTTGAATTATCCGGCACGATGGACGTTAATATCACTAGAACAATAAGTGCGAAGGTGGACAAAATCGGTTGCTCGGAAGAGCTGGCTTTGTCGGAGAACGCTTCATATCATGGGACTTTGGCAACCAGGACATACAATCATACAGTCAGTCATACCTTCATTCTATAAGATTTTACGCGACTCTTATCAAGAGTCCATTGCCTCATTCCAATCCAGTCACATGTTTCGTACCTCAGTTCCCAGTCGACGATCGTAATCCAAGATTGGATGGGCTCCGAACGTAAGTACCTCAGCCTTTCTTCTCGGATAGTCCCAAACTTATCATCCAACTGAGATTGACCCGTACATTTGCTCACCTCGTCCAGCATTAATATAATTAGCGGTCAAAAGTCTACGACCACATGACACTCTAGCATCATGACGCAAGCCCGACCACCTCTTTTCTTTTTCTTCCCACATCAATGATTTTTCAACGTAATGTCTCTAGAATGCAATTTTGGGAGAGAAATATATGGCAATCGTCAGAAACATCATGAGTTCTCTCCAGAAGCAAAAGGAGCTATTTTAGCAAAGTTGGATGCAGGTCTCTCTGCAAGGGCTGTCGCACGCAACTTCAAGACCACGTATTCAACAGTCCTTGCAATTAAAAAATGCTAGATCAATTAGCGTACAATAGAAAATGAGCCTGACTCAGGTAGGTTTCCTAAACTATCAGTAATGGAGAAGTGATATATTTATTATACGTATAATTATAAAAGATCGAGATATCTTATATTAAGCGCTAATAAACAAGCTGGACAATCGCATATCTAAACAAACTCTTCGTCAAGTCTTAAGATGCTACTGGAAGTACAAATGGAAAGCTCTTAATAGGCACAAGCTAGATAAAGAATCTGCATCAATTTAGCTTACTTGGGCATAAGCTTTGCCGCTAGAAGTTGAAGAATTGATTAAGGTATGACCATTTGAAATTTATATAATTATCTTATTAATTTTTATCTTAGGCAATTTAGTTAAATAGGACAACTGTGAGTAATAAAGATAGCAATTTGGAAAACAGGACAATTGCTAATAATCTGGATTAACAGTAATCTAGAGTCTCCTTGCGCTGGTATTTCTACTTAAGTATATAAAAAAACTCTCAATTGTAGGCTTCTTCCATGTTATAATGGTACTCGGCAATTTTAATAAAATAATGCAAATATTCACGTAGCAGCAAGAATGACAAGTTGGTTCGTTACTCGTGGCGTCAAGCTCTTAGAATGGCCTCCCTATTCACCTAGTTTAAATCCTATAGAAAATGCATAGCATCTCTTAAAGCGCATTCTTCAAAAGAAATATCCTCACCTTACTAATTTAAAAAATAACCTCATAAATCAGCAAGAGGTGCAAGAATGCGTTAGGGAGACGTGGGAGACCATTTCACACGACAAGATTTTGAGCATAATAGAGTCACTCCCTAATTGTTTACGCGCTGTTATTCGAGCACGAGGCTAGAATACCAAATATTGAAGGGCATGATCAGGGCATTATTTTTATCTATTTGATATTAAAATTTACCTTCATTTGGCTGCGTTATTTGACTTCGATTATTGGTGTTATGAATTAGGTATGTATAAAGTGGGTGGATTGGTCGGAGACTTATGGCCGCTGACTGTGCTTTCAATCTTGTATAGGACTACTATCTCCGACGTAGGCTATCTCAACAATGCCAAACACGCTGACTTACCTCGCGCGCGATGAGATGCCCCCGATGCCAATCTATCTGCCTATCCTAGCTTGCCGACGCATCCAAGTTCACTTCCATCGATGCCTCCATGGCTTCACCTTACGCGCACTCGCAAGCATCGAAGACGCTACTGCCTGCACAAATGCAAGTCTCGACTCATCCAGCCCTATCCCTGACAACACTGAGATCTTACGCGCACTCGCAAGCATCGAAGACGCTATTGCCTGCACGAATGCAAGCCTCGACTCAATTAGCCCTATCCCCGACAACGCTGAGACCTTACGCGCACTCGCAAGCATCGAAGACGCTATTGCCTGCACGAATGCAAGTCTCGACTCATCCAGCCCTATCCCTGACAACGCTGAGACCTTTCTCGCCCAACCCCGGCACCATTGCGATAATGACGGATTAGACTACTACGGACTAGGGGGTCCTTCCGATCGACATGGTTGAAAATGGCCAAAGACAAAGCCACTGCGAGCGAGGAGTTTGACGCCCAAAGATGGGATAGGACCTAAACCTCCAGTGGGAGGCTGACCCTGCTACAGCCTAAACATGGCTAAAGCACCAATTCCTCCAATGCCGCGCCCACGAACCCTCACCGCCATCTGTCCACGGCTTCAGCCAAGCAGAGGCCATGATTCCCGATATGGACGCCTTTCCACCACATAGAGAAGCGCGTGCAATCTGCTGAGCCGCATGAGACGGGTGAGCCTCCTTCGCGAAGCAGCCCGCGATGAGTTAAAGGCCACAATTTCATGACGAAAATAAGCTGCTTCAGGGATAGACAACAGCAGGCGATCATGACTGAGATGGATTAGGATGGGTAAGTGTTTGCAAGAGTGAAAAGAGTTGAAGATCTGAGAAAGGACCTAACAAGTCTGACAGAGGTACCCCTTGCAGTTGATAAAGCAATGGAGTCGTACAACGAGCCGACCATCTAATAGTTCACCTATCTATCGTCACTCTTTTCAACGATCCCCCATCCTGCATCGTCACCAACAACACCATCCCCGAAGAAGCCTCGCAAATGGACCACACAAGTCCCCCTTACTCTTGACATAGTACATCGCAGTCTCACCTTGTCCAGAGTGGTCCGTTCACGGCAACTTCCTCACTTTCTGCCTTCACTTTCGATCTAGCCCCATATTCCATCTGGCTCAAGTTTCGACTTGTCCCCCATCACTAGTCCAACGTCGGATTGCCTGCTACCCCAAGACGTTTTGTCTGATGAGACGTAATAGTCTGAATCAAGGCCTTCTGGTGAAACCACCTGTCTTCCTTCTTCCTGTACCTCGATGACTCTTGGCGCTCTTCACTGATCTCTTCTCGTTTGCAGGCCCGACACTACCGACCGTCCCTTGCAACGTGCCTCGACAACACACGTACCGTCTACGAAAGCATCTCCATCGATGACCCCCCGCAGCGGCACAGACCACCGTCTCAACCGATTCATGTATAAGAACTTTATTCAATCTCGACAAATGCACTAAGGCAAAGGCGGGCCATGTTCCGCTACATGGCTCACTACCGCGTCAACAAGAGAAACTGCAACCAAGCCGATCTGAATATCTACCCTCCTCCCAATTCCCTCGACAACCAGCTAACGTTTTCAGATCACCCGTCAATGGGCTCACCCGTCAATGGGCGCATCCGCCCACTTGACTGGTGGTTCCCAGACTCAAAATTACCCATTCCTCGTTTATCCGCCCGAAAAGACCACCGATCGCATGCTTTGTTCGACAAGCTTGTCCAAAAGAAAGCCGTCACGTCGACTGAGCCTGATGTTAGGGGCTGGGGTCTCCCCGAGGCTGGTGTATACGCAGAACTGGCTGGGGGAACAGCTGTGATTGGGATGTTGGGAATCAACCTGTGGCCGTTGGCTTGAAGAGATGGCGCCTGTGATACCGAATACGCACATGAGTGTCCAATATGGCGCTCAATACTCGCTTATGGCGGATGGTGGCGATTTAGGACATTCATTCTCAAGCCTGAACATCAACACTAGCAACCAAGAAGTCGCTGAGACAGGACCCGTATAATTGTTGTACGGGATTGCCCGGGACCTGGGTAAGGTGACCTAGATAGTCTGAGACAACGAGGTCGTGAGGGTTCGAGACCGGATACAGCCTTTTTTCGAAGGCCTCTTCCGAAGGCCCCAGAGAGGCATTCGGCATCTAGGTAAGATAAATAGGAATCTTTCCAGCCCGGGTAGATAGAAGAACCAAGCATCTTTCATTTATCTGACCGAAGCATCAATCCGTTAGCTTAGTCCTGCGTGAATTACACAATAATAATTCGGATCCTCCAACGACCCCAAAACACGCCGCCTTGTCCGACAATGCACACTTGTTCAAAACACCAGGTTCTCCAATGCTACCCGAAAGCGCCATCGATCTGGGTCTACGTCTCGCCTCTGAGACAGTCATCTTTGTTGTACGGGATTGCCCGAGACCTAGGTAGGGTAACCTAGATAGTCTGAGACAATGAGGTCGCGAGGGCTTGAGATCGGATATAGCTTGTTCTGAAGGCCTCAGAGAGGCATTCGGCATCTAAGTAAGATAAATAGGAACCCTTCAGGCTCTCATAGATGATATATCTACGGGCCAGCTTCGAAATAGCCGTATCATCTCCCTCGTCACGAACCGGAAAAATGCACACGCAATTGTTCGAGCGGATGAAGCAGGTAGGAGCTCTCCTATGGTGCATGTATACAGCATACAACTAATTTACGACCAGGCATTCCTTAGGACTACTTCAATATAATCAGTAACGGGTTCTTGCCGAAGGGAGAAACAGACGAACAGAAAGTAGCTCAAGGCCGTTGAAGGTATAATGCCACATTGGCCGCGAGGGTTCTATCAACAGATAAAGCAAAGGCCTGAGTTAATTGTTTTTGCTGGTTGGATGCATGCCTTCTCAAGTGCTTTCCTAGAACCTATCGAAAAGACAGGAGTGCGGATAATCAACATCCATCCAGCACTACCCCGTAAGATCTGAAAAGATGATGCTGGGCCTGGCTACTCACAATTTGCACAGGAGAGTTCGATGGAGCTAGGGTGATTGAGCGAGCTTTCCAAGAGTTTAAGGCTGGGCGACTAACACGCACGGGTATTACGGCCCACTTCGTAGTTGGTGAGGTGGATAGGGGTGCTCCCATTCTGATTAAAGAGACTGAGTGGAAGGGAGAGGAGGTAGAAGAGTTGAAGGAGAAGATGCATTTCCACGAGCACGAGCTGATCGTGAAGGCAACGGCGAAGGTAGCGCAGGAGATAGTGGAGGGCAGGCAAGGGAACGGTAAGCCCCGAGACGTCCCAAATTCCTTGAGCTGTAAGTATATGTCATTGCAACAACCTTCGTTGTGAAATCGACGTGCCTCTAATAGGAGAACATGGTCTGGCATGTTGTGGTCTGGCATGTTGTGGTCTGGCATGTTGTCTGTGAGGTGGTGGTTGTGGATTTGTGTAATACGGGTTTCTGGTTTTTGGGGCCCTTATCCTGGGCAGTGTTATGCGAGATTGCCCGGGACCTGGGTAAGGTAAGCTGGATAGTCTGAGACAACGAGGTCGTGAGGGTTCGAGACCGGATACAGCCTCTTCCGAAGGCCTCTCCTGAAGGCCCCAGAGAGGCCTTCGGCATCTAGGTAAGATAAATAGGTAGCCTTCCAGCTTAGGTAGATAGAAGAATCAAGCATCTTTCATTCATCTGACCAAGCCATCGATCCGTTGGCTTGGTCGTGTGTGAATTGCACAACAGGCAGCGCTAAAGCGGCCAAAGTGAACATGTCTAACTGAGGTGTACACAAGCTACAAGTCCTCCCCAATGCCGTTCGATGGATCCATCAGCCACACGATCCATTACGTCACACACTGTTGCGTGATCACATCGTCTGGGTCGCAGGGTGACACCTCAGGCACCACCGTTAGTGCGAGGAACCCGCACCAGATTTCAAAATCCCCCCCTGCCCTACCGCACAACTTCCATTTCAAGAAATACACCACACCCCCAAGATCGTCACATTTATCAAGTTTTGATACCGACGAGACCACGAACTCTTGCCTTTCACCTGCGGCCAGCAGCTCTGCCGCTCTGCCGCTCTGCCTCTCACTCGCGACTAGGCTTTTCACGAGATCTCTTTCTTTCTTTCTTTCTTCCTTTCTTCCTTTCTTGCTTTCTTCCTTTCTTCCTTTCTTCCTTTCTTCCTTTCTTCCTTTCTTCCTTTCTTCCTTTCTTCCTTTCTTCCTCTCTTCCTCTCTTCTTTTCTTAAGTAAGGTTGTAGAAGTCCTACAGGCCCTCTAGCCCTATCAGGAACCATGTCCAGCAGAAGCCCTGAATCCCTAGAGGCAAGTGAGAGCGGACCATGTAAGTTTATTCTCAGTGTTGCCTGTTGAGCGACTCGACCCCAACCACGCGTCTGCGGATTGCCGGTCTAACTATAAACTCTTAGCACAGGAAAATATCCAAGCATTGGCTTCGGGTGCTGCCAATTACAATTACTCGCTCAATCAGCAGAGTTTGTTGCGCAGCCGCCAAGCACAAGACTGGTGGCAGAGTTTGGGTCGCCAGCCGGATAGGGAAGCCAACTTATCAACAACGCATTTGATCTCCCCCGGTCCTGAGATCCACACTGATCGACATTCTTGCCAGGGCTCTTCCGACATGACGAGCCAGCAAGAGTGTTCTGATGATCCTCCCGTTGTCCGTCATCAGGCATCTTCCGGCGTTCCAGTGGATGAAGCTACACTCAAAGGATGTAGAGAGAAGATGAAATACGGACACGGCAGTGACAGTGAAGACAATGAGGCAGAAGACGAGGCGAGCTACTACATAGATTCCCTCTATAGGCGAGGCATCTTCCCCCTGCCCGAAGGCAGATTCACCCGTCAAAGCCTCCAAGCGTATGCACAGTCACGCCGCCAGAAAGACGGCCACGAGACCACCATCGACGAGTACATGTCGTATCTGATGAATCAAACTTCCCAGGTACGAAAGATGCGGTCGTAGTCATTGGCCGCGCCGATTGATACTAACGTCTGAGAACTAGGAAGTTTCTGAAGACATCAAAGCGGAAAAACAAGCAACACTAGATTTCAACATCAGTATGATATGTATGAAATGTCTGCATCGTTTTTCTGTTTCTCGGTGGCTAACGTTTTCCACAGTGATGTTCCCTGAACTTGAAATTATGTTGCCAGTCGAAAAGACTACTTGTCCAGGCGCAGAGCTGCCATCCTTGGATGACTACTCCGAGGCAAGCTGCCCTAGCGGATACAATACAACCATTTGGACATGCAAATTTTACAAGAGTCACAAACCTAAAATTCTCAGCCTGGCGCGCCGTTGCGAGAAGTGCAGGTTCCAACAAAAAATCTATGAGGAACTTCATAGGAAAGGGCTTTATACGCCTGTGTCTGGAGCCACCTGTATGGAGTGCGATCGCCCACGTGCTCTTCCGAAGTCCAAGATGTGTCATCTTCATGCCATTCGACATAGCCACGGTTCGAGTCTCGAGTTTTCATCGGGTGCCGCTGAACAGATCGACTTGATCCTTGGCCGCACTCGCGTATCCCTGCACAAGGCCTGGAAGCCAGTGAACGATGCTTTCAAGCTTCTTAATTCTTCAAGCAGTCCTAATCAGTACTACGAAGACTACGTTCTTATCGACTTAGAAGTCTCTGTTTTCGATGAAGGTGTTGTGGGAATTTGGCAACTATCAATCGTTGATCTTGTTGGTCGGCCCCTGGTCGAAGTCTTTATTGACTGGGAAGAGAGCGAGCGCGAGAAGCACGGCGATGGCTACCGGCATAGACTGAATAAGCCAGAATTTGCTGCGTTGCGGGACTTTTACCATCTCAGAGCCATGGAACGCAAGTCTGGAAAAAGAACTTTGCCGATTTGGACGATGCAAGAACTTGCCGAAGAACTGGAACATCACGTCAATCGAGAAACGACCTTCATCGAGTAGAGCAATGGTGGTGTCGATTTCAATATTCTCTCTAAAGCCCTATCGCATTTCGGCTATCCAAACATTCTTGGCTCAGTCAAGCACCACTCTCTCCCCGCAATCCCAACCCTCACGAAAGCTATGCCTGGTATCACATCATGGAGCGTCGAAACCATTTTCCCGGCCTTCTTTCCTGGCAGCAATCTGGTGTATGGAAACTACGACGTTACGGTTGATACTCGCCAGCTTGCAAAGCTGCTTGCGCTATGTCTTGAGCTGGCCGAGCCCTTGGATGGCCGCAGCGACCGCCTACTTTCTGTCTGGCCAGTTCATGAGAGGGGATTTCATGGGAGCTCCAACCAGCGAAAGAGGGGTTTTGGAGCAGAAGAAAGTGTCGACGCTGTCCCTGACCCAACAGACACTACTGCTTCAGCTGTGAGGCCAGGCACTTCTGGCAGAAACAAGAAACAGCGTGCCGGGACTTGGGATCCGGATGAAGTTGAATTCTGTCGAAAGATGGGAGCCAAAATGAAAGAAAAGGGGACCATGAATACTGACGGCGGTTTCACTTGCAATTGTGGTCATACATGGGGCCAGCAAACTTTCTGGAACCACATCCACAAGTGGGAAAAACATTGCCGTTCAATCCAACATCGTTCCGCAAACCCTGACGATCCTTACATCTGTATTTGCGGGGAACTCCTTGCAAATGCGAGAGAAGACCAAGAACACGAGCGGTCTCCAAGACATTCTGCATGGAGTGAAGCATACGAAAGAATCAGATCAGGGTTGCTGTCAAGTTTTGAACTCAGGCAGAGAGCACTTGCATCCATTTCTGCCCAGGGCGAGAGGGTCAGGTTCGACTGGCAATGTACTTGCGGCACAGTGCAATCTTTGATTTACCCCCCGTCTGCCAAGTCTCCAAAACAGGCCTTGGAAATACACGTCGAAGGGCCTTGCACGCTCCGCAAATTTGCCTATAGCCCGCAGCCTGGCGAACTTGGGTATACCTGCGAGTGCGGCACCATCTTGACGTCGAAAATAAACTCAGCCGGGGAGCCATGTACGTTGAAACATCACAAGAAAATGAACTTTCACCAGGCATTCCTCGATTCCAAAGATTCAAGATGTTTTGAGTGCTGGCTACTCGTCGATCGGTCGGTTGGAATGGAGAGACACCTTGCGAGCCCATACCATGAGTTCCTCAAAAACATGTCCGACGAACAACGTGTCAGGTTTCTAACTTCTTCGCCTGGGCTTGGAACAATCCTCCGGGTTTGTCACATTTACCAAGCACCCAAGGAGGCAGACAAAGTCAATTGCCCCGATTGTGGATTGGAGGTTGGGAAAAAATCGCTATGGGTACATCAGACTGGAAATCACTTTGGGACTGTCTGTTTTTTCCCCGCATGCGGCCACACGGCCGAGGATGAGAAACAACTTGTTTCTCACCTTTACGAACACCTTGATACCACCAATATGGCAAGACATGGTGGGCAATTATATTGTTCTTGGCCAGGCTGCAAGATTGGAGAGAGCAAGCTACGACCAAGTGGTTTCGTACACGAGTGCATGCGGAAACACCAAGGGAAGGCAAGGAGACATTCGGTCAACCAAACTGCCAGGTCGGGTTAATTTGCGATGCGTATCGACCGCAGGTTGGGTAATTAGTTTGCTGGGAAGCCTGTGACTATTAGGGTCACAGGCTTCCCAGCTCTTGAGAAATTAACAATCCTTCCTACGTCTAACTTTTGACCTACCGTGATTACTATAACCCCCATCTAAATTGCATCAATTTGCGAGATATACAACAGAGGATGGCGCTTTTAAAGGCGATGAAGGGAGTAGATGGCATCAATAAACTCCCTGTTTCTCACATCAAAATTACTAGGTCGGGTTGATTTGTGAGGTGTACAACAGAGGGTGGCAGTTTTAAAGGCGATAGAGGGAGTAGATGGCATCAATAAACTCCCTGTTTCTCACATCAAAACTACCGGGTCGGGTTGATTTGTGAGGTGTACAACAAAGGATGGCAGTTTTAAAGGTGATAGAGGGAGTGGATGGCATCAATAAACTCCCCTGACCGTTTGCTATTTCCCACATTCAAACTACCGGGTCGGGTTGATTTGCGAGATATACAATAGAGGACGGTGACGGTTTTGAAGGCGACGGAGGGAGTGGATGGCATCAATGAACTCCTCTGACCCTTGGCTGTTTCCCACATCATGAACTTGTAAGCTACATGTGTTCGTTTTTCCAAAACTTCATTAGCGGCGTACGAAATCATGCTGACGTCCGCGTTAACGCGAGGATCGACGTCTTGGCGGAAACGCAAAGTAAGCGGCCAAGTTTTTCCGTTCATCATAGGAGTATTGTACAACTAAATCAATTACACTTGCTCATCTATACTTGATACATTGTCTAACATGCAAAGCGGATCGGTGCGTGGCCTTGCTCCGTGCATTGGGGTGCTGTCGTGCATGCCCGTGGGTGATCATCAGCAACATTTTGCTGTAGTCACGCCAGACGTAAGAAAACTGAAGGTGCTGCGTGTCTCTCGTAGTAGAGGATGGAGGTAAAATCGCCGGAAGTCGAGGGTGCGACGGCTCTAACGCCGAGATTCGATGGTGTTTTGGTGAATCTGATTTCAAAAGTGCGAAACTGAGGGGAGAGTTGTTAAGACGCAGGGAGTAGGAGCTGATCATGGTGAAGGGATTAGGGCGATTAGCGATATAAGGGTAGTGACACAGAGCTCTCCGGAGAAAGTGAACAGTGCCGCCGTGGTGATTTCGGTCTTCGTGGTGTATGGAAGTGCTCTCGTCGTCTGAGGAACATCAACTTGATGGCAAACTGCTGATGGACTCTCCGTTCGGAATGCGGCCAAGACATAAAAATTTGGCATTCCAACGGCCCACGTCTGTGTGTGTTTCGATGAGATTCGGCGACGCAGGCGAGGTCGATTCGCGCAATGAGACAGCAGGCGGTTGTTCGATGACTGCAGAGCGACAATAAATATCAGGAAGAATTCACTATGAGGAACTTCTTTTTGGGTCTCCTTAGGCAAAGAACCAGACATTTTATTCCGTATAGGGGATTCGACCTCATACTAACGGGGTCTACAGTAGATGCCCTGGACGTACTCAGATGCATTCTATCCTATTGCTCGTTACTACTAGAGGGATGCTACATCCTTCTGGGATGAGGACCATACAGATGCCTTTGAGCAATATGCAAGAAGTGAATATACAGTCAATGGTCTGTAGTTCACAAGCTAAGACAGGACATACTACACAGACTAACAAGCTAGGTTAAATTACATAACCAGAAGTTCTATGCTACTCAGGCAAAAGGGAATGTGCACTTCGCTAATGCGTAGTGCAATTCTTGCTGATATGTGCTCCGTGTGGCGGGTTGTTGAAGGTGGTGATGATGTGTTACTTTGAGGAGCAAGGTCGTGACGACTGTATACACTTGGAGGAGGAGACTTCCGTGACTGAAAGCGTGTGTGTTGTGCAATTCACACGACTAAGCCAACGGATCGATGATTCGGTCAGATAAAATGAAAGATGCTTAATTCTTCTATCTACCCGGGCTGAAAGGCTTCCTATTTATCTTACCTAGATGCCGAAGGCCTCTCTGAGGCCTTCGGAAGAGGCTGTATCCGGTCTCGAGCCCTTGCGGGCTCATTGTCTCAGACTATCTAGGTTTCCTCACCCGGGTCCCGGGCAATCCCGTACAACAGTGTGGCGGAAAGCGTGTGACGACTGCGAGCGATAGGGGGGGGGACGGGAACTTGTCTGTTCGATGTCGGGACAAAGCGACGGTCGTTGAGGCGGGCTTCTTTGTCTTGCTGCAATAAAGACGTGTGTCGAGGGAATAACGAATAGTTTGGGAACTGATTGTCGAGAGCGAATCGAAGGAGTCGGGGTTACCGTTGTGGTTGGAGGTGTGGTCGTTGCAAAGGGTTGTCAGATGGGCTTCTCGCTTTGCTGCAATAGGAAGTTGTCAGTCAGGGCCTCCATTCAGGAAAGATTTGCGGTTGCGATCACGGTTGGGGGATGTGTTTGTGTCTTGCTGCAATGCAAGGTGTCAGGAACGTTTCACACAAGAGCCGTGAAGTTGCACCGCACGCCTTATGTGTCCGATTAAGATACACTCAGAGGACTGCTGTACGCGCTTGGGGGAGGAGGATTGTGAGAGAAAATTGCCATACACTTGGGGGTTGCGAGCAGGAATGTTATATGCTTGGGGGAGGGAGATTGCGAGGACGGCTGCGAGGATGATTGAAGGGGGGAGGGGCTTGTACGGTCGGGTAAAGACGAGGAGGAATAATAGAATACAAAAGAAATGAAGAATGAGTGATGTAGAAATATGGACAAAAAGGGGTTGAGATATTGAATTTACGTTTGGGAGGATGAATGATTGCTGCTGTCCTCTTGGTATGTTGGGGAAAGGACCCAACTTGGGTTCAGGGAAAAGAAACACAATATACAGCTTGTGATTCTCGATAAGAAGGGCTGAGAGTCCAGGGGGTCATGGTTGCGTTTGCGGACGTGATTTGTTGTTGCGGTTGCTGCCATCGTTTCCGAGGCGATTCAAGGTTTGTCGTCCTTCTGTAATAAAGTTATCAGTTGCCCGAAAAAAATAAAATAAAATAAAAAAATGAGGGACAATGAGTGTTGGGGAGAGAGAGGCCTTTCGAGCAATAAAAGAAAACAAAAGCGAGAAAGGGAGAGAGGACCTACCGCATTCCTCATGCATCTGATCTATCCATCTAGGGTGCTTCGCATCAGGCTGCCAAGGTGGGGGTTTTCTTGTCTTGCTATAATAAAGTTGTCAGTTGTGAAAAGAAACGATGGCAGTGAGTGTTAAGAGAAAAAAAAGGGGCCCTTTTAGCAAAAAGATCTCAGAGAAAGGGAGAGAAAACTTACCACATGCCTCCAGTTGTTGAGGCCGGGGGGGGGGGGGGGATTTCTCGTCTTGTTGCAGCGAAGTTGCCAGTAGGTGTCAGGGACGCTGTCTCTTACCGATAGCCGGATCCTCTCAGAAGCATAGGCTCTATAAAGACAGAACCCCCCCCCCTCGTACAGTCAGATAGATGAATCAAAGTCACACATTGTATCTTTTCTTCTTTAAGCCTTAAAATCCCTGACACAAGGGCTCCATTTAACATCTTTTTTACTCCCTCATCCCACCAACCTTCTCTCGGGATCTTGCTTCCAGTCTTTTCTACAGCACCAACCAACGACTGCTCTCCATAACCTTCATCGCAGAAAAAAAACTGACATCATGACTATCACTGTGATTCTAGGGTCAAAATTTGGTAGGTCCTTCAATCTTCTCCCTCCGAAATCGGCCACAAGAGCGAAGAGTCGTGTACTGACTCGATGTGATCATCCAGGTGGCGAGGGCGTACCTTCCCTTCCTCTCTAGCTACGACGCTTCCATTCGATCAAGCTCTGACGAAATTGCTACAGAAGGGCAAATTGACCGATATCCTCGCGCCCAAGGCCCAGCTCTGCGCCCGCGCTGCAGGTGGACAGCCGGCCACTCCATCGTGTGAGTCTCCTTTCCTCCCTTCCCGGCACTTAAGCAATCGGATTTAACTGCTAATCATAACAGCGCTAATGGAATCTCCTACAGGTACGCGCATACGAAGACGTTACGGCCCGATATTCGCCAACGATATTTGCATTTCTTAGCTTTCACCTGCTCCCCTCCGGTTTGATTAACCCATCGTGGTAATGTTCCTAGCCGACATCCGGTCTATCTATGTTAATACTGATGCATTGAACAGTTTGAACCTGATCGGTGCCGACGTGGTTTTCTACGCGTAAGTATCAATGTCCCCCTTTTCGACCACTGCCACGTCGTGTTGGCCGAGAGTCACCCCGTCCAGGTCGTCTGCCTTGACCAGCCGGACAAACATCTTGGACAACATCCACCGAGATGCAGATCCTGCGTACAGGCCGAGTTTTCTTCGGGAGCTCCAGGATTTAGAGTCCAAGGGATTGAAAGGCGTACGGGACAGGATCCTGGTCTCTGGCCGCTGTGAGATAATTCGAGCGCTCCAAACCGCTTCTCACTACGTGCTGACAACGTTCAGGCCACATTGTGTCGGACCTGCGCGTGGCCGTCGACGGCCTTGAGGAGCTTGAGCTCGGAGGTAGTAGACTCTTTTCTTCGAACCCTATTCACAGCTGATTCTCTCCAGAACGCCAAATTGGCACCACAAGGCGTGGTATGGGGCCTACTCATTCGTGCAAACACGCAGTTAGTATCTCGCCTTCGTATTTCTTGATAGCACCAAAGCTTATATAGCGAAACGGAATCCGCCTTGCGGAGATCTTTAACCCCGAGCTCTTTGAAAGGAAGCTACGTCAGCTCGAGCAAGGTTATCGCAAGCGATTCGGAGATCTTTTGGTCTACGATATTGCTGATGAGTTAAGAGATTCGAATCGTATCGATCCGAGCTGGCCAAGCATACTGTCGACTCGACTGCCTTAAGGTTTCAGGCTCAGCAAAATAACGAATCTATACTTATCGAAGGAGCAAACGTTAGTGTTGTTTTCTCTGTTTTCTTCTTCTGATTTCCCTCTTTTTCTACAATATCTTTCGATACTAACAAGTTGGCGGGTTGAGCAACCGGGCCCGTGGTCTCAATCCCTTCTCCGATTCGAACAGAAGCAATGGTAGGTAACGCAGATGTCGAACTCAAGAGCAATGACTTAGTTTCAACGGTCTTGGAGTTAGACTGAACATCAGCTGGTCTCTCTGCTTGAGGTTTGACAGTCGAGAGGACAGGCCTGTACTAAATGCCCGCCAGGCCTTGCTTGATGGTCAGAAAACGAGTAAGATATCATGGTTGGCCTGGGATTCCTGAGAGGCAAGTCAACCATTGCTTCCGCCCAGTCCATGCTTTGCATGTCGTTGCTTTGCCTCCCGGGGATCTTACGTCCTTCTCCATGTCGGACTCGGTTTTTCTCCGCGAGCGCGGCTTTCGTGCAAGTTTGTCCTCTACTACGAATGGAAAAAGGGATTTGAGACCCTCTCGGGCCGGTTGCGCCTTGCCTGGAATACAGGCCTTGATGTTGGACATCACGCATGGGGGATATCCAGTAGGTCGCCATCACTCAAGCTGGCTTTACGTGGCTAACAACAGACTTTGTTCGTTACGTCGAGCTCGACAACCATCGCAGGGATCATTGGGGGCCTGTCTCTGAATCCAAGGGCTTTGACGGAAGTGATCGGCGTTGTGAAGGCTTGTGAGTTAGTGCTTCCAACGCAAGATACAATCCTAACCGCAATGGCAGACACCACCCGAGTTAGGGCGGGTGCTTTCAAGACTGAAGATACCAGAGAGCAAGGCACTCTTACTCTAGGACGTATGAGCAAAGGCTAACTGGATGGCAGGGCTGGCACGAAGCTCCAAGACCTTGGGCATGAATGGGTCGGACTACTCGAGAAGAAATCGTCGTATATCGAAGACTAACTGACTTCCCAGGGCACATCAACTGGCCGTAGAAGACGATGTGGATGGCAAGTTGTTTAACATTGATATCCTGGATCTTGCTAATCATGAGAAGGCTCGGCCTGGTTATCGTCCGCTACTCCAACTCAGTTACTCCAACTCAGTGAATTACTACGATTCCATCAACCTAACGAAGGTCAGTTTCTTTCCTTCTGGAAGTCTCAGGTCTGACCTCCGTCTCTAGCTGGATGTTCTCGATACTTTCGAGACCATCAAAGTGGCTGTCGCATGCCGATTGGACGGAGAAGAGCTTTCGTCGTACCCCGATGATCTAGATGTTCTCGACCGAGCCAAGGTTGTGTATAAGGAGTTCCCAGGTTGGCAGAAGTCAACGACCAACTGCAGGACGTACTACGACCTTCCGCAGAAAGCGAGAAACCACGTGGAGGTAAGAGAATCTTCCACATGGCTGGGCAGAAAGGTGCTGATGTTAAGGCTTTCTAGTTCATTGAGAAGTTTGTCGGAGACAAGGTATGCTTTTTCTGTTCTGTTTGTGGTAGTCCATATACTAACATTAGCTATCTTAGATCAAGTGGATTGGCACTGGTTCCGATCTTGAAGCTATAATTACGCGGGCTTGGGAGTTGCCTATCGCAGTGTAGTCGACGAAAGCGAGGAGATGAAGAAGAGGTGCGGGCTAATTTTAGAAAGGTCGAATCTTGTGGCATATAATGCTTCAATCTCCGTTTACAAGAAAGCAACTCTTCCCTGGTCAAATCTGATTTAACTTCTGCTTCTTATTTCCTAGTGCTAGCCCTTTCTGTGGCCCCGACTCTCCTTGTGAACCCGACTCCTGCTCTTTATCTCTGCCTTTCCCCTACGGGGTTCTTCTGAGGAGGTTACAACACTAGAAAAAGGGTAGAGGCGGGTGGCGGAGTGTTGTGCACATGGCTCGTTTCTTACACTTGGATGTGCTTGGATAGCTTGATCGGCTGGATGAAGTGATAAATCTTATTTATACGTCGGCGTCTAGCGACATTGCGTCCAGTCTTGTTGGGTATTGACAAGTGCTACGCTGATACGTGCCGATCGCAGGTTAGGTAATCAGTTTGCTTGGAAGCCTGTGACCATTGGGGTCACAGGGTTCTCAGCTCTTGAGAAATCAACAATCCTTCCTACATCTAACTTTTGACCTACGTGATTATTATCACCCCCATCTAAATCGCATCAAATTGGTAGCAATTGCAACCTCTTTCGACCTGCACCAGCCCGACGCTACCGAATTTCGCTACCTCGTGCACCACGTTACGGCACGCATGCCGACCAAGATCCCTTACCCGATCCAGCCAAGATCGCCTGCCGATCACCAACGCTAGAGTGCCTTGTGCATTCTAGAAGCCCTGTGTATATCTCGCCAGAGGGTATGTACATCGGCAACCTTCAGCAACGAGCGTTGATACGTTTTGCCTGGCTGTTCCTTGAAGAGTTCGCCGTCAGAGCGGCCTTCGTCACAACGCGTGAGAAGTTTGTGTGGATGCGTAATCCTACAAACCTCACACACCCCGCCCCAAGAGAACGGCCAGATCGACCATCCCTTGACGACACTAATATCATCGATGGCACGCTCGACAGATGGACATCCGTTGCTGGAGCATGATGGAGAGGAAAACGAACGCAGGTCCCCCGAACCACCCCGCCGCCGCCACTCCCTGGACCCTGCCGTGCAGCAAGGTCAGGGCGTCCCAAGTGACAAGGAAGTCAAGCGAGTAGCCGGGTGTAGGGGCATGCGATTCGACCGCATGCTACGCGAACATCGTACCGAAGGAGTCATCTCCAAGGTCACCTTGTGGGACGCTACCGTCTTCAAGACCGTTCAATCCTTCATCCAGTAGCAAGCTTCACAAGGCAGTGCTGCTGCCCGTGACCTTTTAGATATCCCTAGAGCCCGCAGCTCACACCTTTCCTATCTAAGTGCCTGGCGAAAGCAAGCAGAAGCTTTGTTTGAGCTAGCACCAGCCACGGAAGTCCAGATGCAGCCTGTCAGCACTTTGATGGATGCAGACCCCCAAGCTGTGATGCGACTATCATCTAGCCTTCCTGACCCTTTCGAGACCGACAACAATCAAGCCCCGCTCAAATGGAAGCCAGGCTTCCGTTGGATTTGGCATCCCTCGCAGCCACCAACGCCCACAGCAGCACCCCTTTGGTATCAACCATAGCAGAGGCAACAGTCACCCCTGTGAAGATCCTGTCAACTACCCTTGCGTCCCCGGGATTATAATACCTTTCCCGATACCAAATGCTCTCTGCCCTTTACTAGGATTTCCTCCGGCATGGAGGGCGGCCATAAAGATCCCGATTAATAAAGTCTGGTCTCTTCCAACGGAAAGCACATCTACACGGACGTACACTTGTTCTGCGAACATCTTTACACCTTTGAGCTATTTGGAAGAGATTCCCTTCAACCACATTACACCATAGTGCTAAGGGGAGCAGCCAACAGTTGGCTAATGGGTGAGTTTAACTACGGCAGCGCAACCAGCTCCTTCACGCTGACATCCGGGAATTTGCCAGTCAGTTGATCGCTCGTTTCAAACGCCCCTAACGCCAAGCTTTAGGAGAAGCTTAACAAGGGTCCTTATACCCTTAAGCTCGCCTGGGAAGATATCTCTCTCACGCAATGGGTCCAACGCAAGGCAATGATTGCCAAGCAAGCCGAAATCACACGGGATTCAGAGATTATGGGCCGTATCTTCAAACCAATTGATCCTAAGATCGTACCATTCCTCCCGTTTCCTGATGAATCGATGACCATCACTTAGTTCGTCCGAGAGTGCGAAAAGAGATGATTTTCCATTAATGCACTTATTCTTAGGGATGAATGATGTCAAACGGGTCATCTAACTACACGATATACGATAGCCAGCTTCCTTTGGAAGCTAGCTTGGCCGTATAACTAGCTCATCCGTATAGCTAGCTTCGTCGTATAGCTAATAGATTAACACAACTAATTTCCCCTCGTATAGCTAGTCTAGCCAACTCACAGGGCCTCATTTCCCTCTATAAAAGACAACCCTTTGTTCGATAGATAGATAGAAATCAAGAGCTTCTATGATTCAATTCCTTCCCTTTTGAATGTGACAAATGATGTCAATCTGGATATTTGTACTAATCCCTTTACCCTAGACCCTCTGGGAGCTATAATAAATGCTATTGGGACCGTAACCGTGACCGTGATTAAGATTGCAATCGGGATCAAGAACGCAGCCTCGATCGACGAGGCTATGAACATCAAAACAACCGACCTCGCGATAGCTATAACCGAGAACGCGATTTCAACCGACAATGTGATCACAACCGTTGAGAGCCTTCTAAGACCTTCAATTACGAAGACTGTCATAGCCGCAAACCTGGCGGCAAAGGAGTTCGTTTTGAGAACAACTTCCTTACTGACGAGGATCAATCTGATGGCAGCCGACCCGATAGTCCCTGTGCAGACCCAATCCCTGACGATGCAAGTGATACGGCATCTAACAACCAGAATCAGGTCTACCTTACCGTGATGGCGGATAGATCAAGTAAGATGACCTCGACCCAGGTGAATCCAGCTCCTGTCAACCCTGCCAACATTCTTTCCCTTCCAAGGCAGTCCTTCGGGAACACCACCTTGCCAAAAGATGTATCGGCCAGGAAGCCCTTGCCTAGGAGATGCTAACTGCAACACCTAAGACAACCAAGTGCTGGATGTGCAAGAACGTCTTCCAATCTCGTAATGCACTCTTTAGACATGTCAATTCTGGGTGTGTGTGGGCAAAACCGAGGATGAGGCTGTTATCACTTAAGGGCCTGCATCCCTTGGGGAAGAAGGCAAGGCCACCCAGCCCGTCTTAGTCCCAGAAGCCAAGGAACGCCAGAATTTGCGATACACACATACCCATATCCGTGCCAAGGCCTCCCCTTAAGACCAACATCCCGTTGAGGTCTGTGTGGATACTGGCTGCGGCAATCCGGTCGTAGATCGCGCTTGGCTGCAGACCTTAATACGCACAATTGAGAAGAAGCCAGCAATTACCATCAGCAGTGTGTGCGGACAGACGACCCTAACCGATTGGGCAACCTTTTAAATTTTACATTGAGGGTCATGATATGACAGGAAAGCCCTCCAAGATGGCGAAATTCACCACCTCAGCTTGGGTCCAAGACGGTTTGAAGCCAAATGTCCTTTTGGGCACCGGATTTACTAACTCTTATAGCATGGACGTCTTTATCTCTCAAAAGGTCCTGCAATTTAACGTCTTGGATGACTTTTATGTCCCTTTCTTGATGTACCATGCCGGCAAGAAAGTCGTGTGATGTGTAACTGCTGTCCGGAATACCGTTGTGCCTCCAGGGGCCACACGTATAATCCCGGCAGCCTGAAAAGAGGTCCCCAAGGACCGAGCCTTTGTCTTTCACTGTTCAGTTGTCCAGGGAGTAAGCAGCGCGATTGACCATAAATCTCCGCCTGGGGTAATAGTGGTCAATAACACTAAGAAGCCACTACGGTTTTCACGAAGCCAAAGACTTGGTCAGATTACCAAGTAGGAAGAAGAGAGTTATCTCTCTGTGGCTTGGAGCAATGCGCTTACTGCTCTTCCCCCATGGGCTTTCGGAACTCCCCAGCCTACATGCAGAGATACATGGACCAGCTTTTACGCCCTTACCAAAGATTCTGCCGTGCCTTTATTAACGATATTGTAATCTTCTCGGCTACCGAAGAGGAATACTTACAACACCTGGAGACTCTGTTTAAGCTCTTCTAAAACAAGAACATCACCATTTCCACCAAGAAGAGCTAGACCAAATACCTTAGCGCACAGGTCCTAGGCTTCCGTATTAACTCCCTGGGTCTTACGACATCGGCCGAGAGAAAGGCTGCTTTCGCCGCCCTTAAATTCCCGAACCAACTTGCCACCCTGGAACAATACATTGGCGTCACTGGATACATCCACCACAGCCATGAGACCAATATGTTTCCTAAGCCGTGTCTTGACCAAGGCAGAAGAGAGATATGGGCATGAAGTGTACGAGCGGGGGCATCGGAAATAATGGCCAGTTGCTAGTAGATTACTACAGTTTCCTGGACGACGAGTCGAGGCAGAATCTCGACACGGCCCATCACATCTGCTATAGTTTGTGTCACACTGCCTATTTACACGCCACTACAGCCTGAACTGCCGGAGTGCATATTCCGCTGCTTAGTGCAACCGTTTGCTTGGTAAGTTGAAACCACGCCCGTAACGCTCAAACCCATGCGACACTACGCCTCCATTGTTAAGCCCATGCGCAGAAGACGTTTGCTCGACGCCTTGTCCATTCGGCTTGGCGCTTTCTAGATCCAGTTGTAGCAGACGGTCGATTGTTCTCTGGTAGCTCTCATCGCTGATCTGACCGCCCAGGTGACGGGCCTGGCCGCTCAAGTTAAGTCGTCTCGCAATAATGAGGTCTTTTTCGGTCGAGACTGAGATGCCGTAGCTGCTATTAGCTATCGTTATGTCTTCGAGAATGTTGCACCGCTCATTAGTCGAAGTCTCGCCCGCATTAGCGACAACACTCATGCATTGGCGAAGGCTCTCCTTGGTCTCTTGAAGCTGTGCAAGTTGGGTAGCTTCATGCTCAGACAAGGGCACTGCAGAACTCATCGCTTCCATTCTTTTGTCGATGTCATGCTCGTGGGTTTGAAGGCGTGATACTAGGGATTGGATAGGGACTTTGGCGGCACCCAAGCCACTCCTAATGGACTTTTGTGCTGAAGGCTGCTGTAAGAACTGCGGGTGCTCTTTCGAGATTGATTCGAGTTGCTCAATCTTGGCAGACAGTTGCAAACAGATCTTTAACCCTTCCTGAGTACTCTGCTTCTCCTCCAGCAAAGCCATCCACTCAGGCTCATCTCGGGCAGGGCTTTCAGCCTCGGAAGTAGCTAAAACTCTCATTCTTTCCTCCAATCGTTTCATGTGCTCTTGTAGATCGTTCGTCGTATCGAGTATTGTCAGATACCACGGTGATCTTGTTAGTGGTTCGTGTAGTTGTGTGAGTGTAAAAGTCACGTGAGAAATGGTGTTTAAATTGATGTGTGTGAATTGCTTGATGTCTTCTAATCTAAGGAAACAATCTGCCCTTTATATATCCATTTCATCATTCTTTCTGATCATATGCTCTTGTACTCGGAAATACGATCCCTTTGATCCTCAAAGGGTTCCTTTGTTGCGTTGCGCTAGGGCTTTTATTATCTCTTTGTGTGAGGTTATTCCGCTACACTTGCGAGACTATTTCAGCCTTGCACAGCCTTGTTCGGTTACTTCCTTTCATAACAGAACCTCTGTTCTATCTGACAAGTATTAAGTCCTTGTATTCTTCAAGTGTGTGAGGCGCTATTGAGGTAATCACGCGCCTGTAAAACTCTGACCATTAGTTGACTGCGCAAATATAGGCCTGGAGTTTTTTCCTTACGTGCATGCATTGGCTAGTGCTATATTGATGATGGACCTATATCCAGCAAGCATCTCCATAAAATCAATTATGTCTCCTTTCAGGTACTGCTGGCTGATCCAATCCTGCAAGCTTAGTTGTGATGGGCTAGAATGCTTCGTGCACCGAGCAATAAGGTCGCTATACTCCTCACAGGTCTTGCCGCAACGAAGTAAAGGAAGCTTGAGAATATCAAAATTGATGTTATAATTGTTGCCAACCGTTTCAGCGAGTGACTGTAAAACCCTTCTGAGGTCGGCTAGCTCGTCTTTGAGCGCGCGGGCGTTCTTGTCCTGGCTCTTGAAGTCGCAGACGATCGTATGGAGAACAGTGCTGGATTTGAAAGCAAAAGTAACTAGTGCGATAATGCTGGATGTGCTGCCGAGGCTATCTGCCATCTTGACAGTCAGGTCAGGCTTACGTCCCAGCTTAACAGTTGCCATATCAACGACAGTAGCAAGATCAACTGACAGAAACCCGAGTGAATCTACGATATTCCGGAAAGCCTCACGAAGCGGAATGACATAGCCTCCACCAAAGGCGTCCACAGCGACGACGTAGCCATATACCTCGAGCGTTCTCTCATTGACAACCCAGGACCCCGAGTCGCCATCCAGAATTTCTACTCGAGTGTTAGTTTAGCGGACTCAAGCCTCTAAAGCAATTGGGGGGGACCAAGATGTACGCTTATCGTTGTCGAGGCCGAGGACGAGTGTATCCACGAACGCCTTTCCAGGACCCAAAAGAAGTCTCGAAGGCAAAGCTGACAG
Organism: Mariannaea elegans; assembly: GCA_930272665.1. Lineage (NCBI taxonomy): Eukaryota > Fungi > Ascomycota > Sordariomycetes > Hypocreales > Nectriaceae > Mariannaea > Mariannaea elegans. The sequence continues at coordinate 75,112 of CAKNEU010000119.1, forward strand.
GGATCCTCGTTTCGGTCCCTCTGATCCGCTCAATAGGACAACCGGCTGTCTTTCTCCACTGTTGCGAGGTGGCATGGCAGGCATCACGAGATCTCCAGACTTGAAAGCTCCGTCCTGAACCTCACTGTTCGGCAGTTTCCTTGCTCGAAGACGGTTTGGCTTATAGCTTTCCATATCAATGAGAGCCCAATCGTAGAAAGGCTTTGAATCCTCGCCGTTTGTGTTGGGAGTGGCCGTTTCAGACTGCATTGAGGCCTTTGAAACGCAGCCAATTTTGCCCACCTCAAGGGACGCCCAGGACTGAGAGGTGTCAGGAGTGTCTTCCCAAGCCAGCTGGAGACTCCCGATCGCATTCAATGACTCAACGCCATCGAGATCTTCTCCGGCCAAATCATCTGGCTCATCTCCACTCTCAGAGCCCGAAAGTTGAAATTCCCAGTCATCCAAGGGCTCAGCCCCATCGCTCATCGTGCCAACTGTCAAATCATCATCCGAGTCGCTAAAGAGAACGTGGCCAACGGTTAGACCATACAACTTGACATCTCCATCCTGCGAAACAGTCTTGATCATGCCACCGAAGGTGCACCTTCGTTCCGCGCCAGAGGGTTGCCGGATGATGATGGGCGCACCGCAGTACGTCTCGGTTGTATACACCTCGCTCTCTCCCATGATTGAAATGAAGACATCGACGGACTTGTCGAATTCGGCAAGGTTGGCGACCGGAATGAGAGCTAGCGGTACGGGAGGGGCCTTCTTGTCGACGGTCATAGAATCGCGTACGGAGGTGGGTTCGGCCGACTTGCCATCAGGCGATGACGACTGGGTAGCGTATCCCGAATCCTGTCTGTTGTTCAGCGCTTGGCCTTTCTCGAGGTTGAGATATTTCCGCGGCGACCCCGGTTCCGAGGTGGCGGGAGCGACAGTCATTGCGATACTCATGGCAGCATCAGCTGGAGAATGACACGAAGAAACATTGCGGGGAAGATGTTGGGGAGTGAGAGGAGGCCCCTTTTTAACTCGAGTCCGAGCCACAATCCATCCATTAATTTTCAACCTCCCCTCATAGGCTGCTGGGTGATGGTGGCCATCACCTTGCGCGTCCGTAGCAAGATTGCACTGCCACACAAATCAGGCTCTGCTTTTGCAACTTTTTCGGCCGCAATAAAGGCCGCGTCATGTCCATAACGTGAGTGTGATGAGAATCAAGAAAATTCGCCTCTTGAGTCCCGTTATGATCGGCTCTTTGAAATCTCCTTATCCGCTCCAGAATGTTACCGATGCCCAGCTGCAGAAGCTCACTCAATCGCTCTGGAACTGGGACATATGCGAGGCTTGTCAAAATGGCGAGACTTGTACCACCGCCAGATGTCCGTGGAGGCGCTCAGCTCGGCTGAAGCGGTTCTTTGACTTCTACGGAGATGTCACGTCGTTTTATGTTCCAGAGCTACTACTAGGAAGCACCCCGGGGCTACGAAGCCATGAAGACGTTTTCGACATCATTCGCCTACTCCAAGCGCAACCGAACACGAAACGCTCGGAACTGACCCAAGAGTACTTCTCAAAGCGAGATAAACCACCTCCACCTACCGACCAGCATCGGGCCTTCAACCTCGCCGTACAGATCATGTCAACGGTCAAGTGTTCGGCCGACAACCAACCCTCCGGCTTGCCAGAGCTTGGAACCCAGCCGATCCAGTGGCATTTGGATAAATCACTAGTTGAGTTTATGGCTAAGGCCTTCCCGCAAGCGGACACGGGCAATCTCCATGTGCGCGACGATTCGGGCAAGATCAGAGATATCAAATTGACTGTAACGGCCAGGAGGCTCAAGAAGGTTGCAGGTTTGAGGTTTCAAGGAACTGACGATCTGCGAAATCATCTGAAGATGGATGTCAAGAAGGGCGTTGTGGAGGTTTTCCACTACACGAGTGTCTTGAAGGAGCATCTGACTTCATCGCAAAAGTTGCTCGAACCTCTGGATCTTCAGGGCTCTATTTCCGCGTAAGATACCTCTCCTTTGATAGCGGATTGAAGGCACGTACTGACCGCTAAAACACCAGGGGAAACATTCCAAGACAGGTAGCACTTGAGGTTCTAGGCATAACGTTCTCTTCCCCTTCGACTCCGGCTCAGAGCAGATTCTCCGCGGTCTGGTGTCCAAGCAGTCGTTTGACCCCTATTGTCTGCGCTACGATGCAGCTATCCACCGAGGGGAAGGCGGAGGAGATTTGTCGTACAGCTATTTCGGCAACCGTTTAGTTGACTTATTCGAGGAGCTGGAGGACCCTGGTCCACGTGGTACCCTAGAGACATGGTTCCAGCGCAAGAGCGGCGCTCGCCATGTGATGATGGCTACGTTGATTGGTGTTATCATCGCGATCGTCTTGGGAATTCTTGGGCTTGTTGTTGGTATTTTTCAAGCCTGGGTGGCGTATGAAGCCTGGAAACATCCCGTCAATAATGGGGATTGAATTGATAGCTCTTTTTCCGCGAGACCAAGATTTGTGAGGAGTTCCAGTTCGCGGTTTATGAGTTTATAAAGAGGTAACGTTTTAACGGACTGCAGGAGGATAACTTTATTTCATTTTCACTGGAGTTAATGAGGACCGAAACAAAGATTGGCCATCGGTTTAACGAGTTCCACGAGGTCGATGCGATTAGTAACACATTGTTCAAAGAAGACTTTAGAAGGGGCTATGGGTTGCGTCTAGATATGATCTGATGGGACAATCAAGACAGAGGCAGCTGTCCAAAAATGTTACTACCTGCTCTACAGTAACACGGTTCACGGTAGAGGAGACAGGGCATGTACAGGGCTGAAGCAAAAGCAACCAGTGCGACAAAGCTGGATGCGATGCTGAGGCCATCTGCCATCTTCACAGCGTTCAAAGCTTGGTGCTTGAGGAGGTGTGATGAATGAATGAATGAAACTTATTCCACCAGGGAGGACTAGCCTCATAGGCCAAGTGAATTGGAAATAGTATGCTTGGGATGGGCCGTTCAGAGGCTTCGGACTTCTATCCAGTTATCTGCCCAGCCGATCGTTATTCTTACGGACCATTCGGCTATAAAATAGATTGTGGAAAAAAACAACCCTTACTACATTAAGCATGAATTGGGCAAACTATTATCTGGTAGTAGCCTTAATCTACCTTTCGGAATAAACATATACTATCTCGCCGGAAAATACAACTTTATTCCCGATGCCTTAAGCTGCGTTAGGGCTCCAGAGACCGACCCAAAATGAACAGAGAAGACGACCTGAAAATACGGCCCTGGATGACGTGTTGGTCTCAGTGGAAGCTTTAATATCGGAGGAATTAAAGATCCAATTCCAATGTGGCTACCTTATGGATCAGAATTACTCAAAGATTCTGGGCATATTAATTAGAAAGGAAGATATTTCCTCGACCGATCTGAACGACAGGGACGTCGCCAAACCTTTCAAAGCGCAGCATTATGTTTAAGACCCAAGATGGCCTTCTCTACCATTACGAAGTGGAGGGCTATTGCCGCCTGTGTATTCCAAACAGCCTCGTGGGAGAAATGCTAGAGATAGCACACAAAACACCAACATCACCTTGGAATGGAACGAATGTCACGGGAGCTTTCAGGTCTGTGTATCCGGAACTTGACCAAAAAGATTAAAACCCACATCCACCAAAGTGAGACCTGTTGTCCCCGGCCCCTATGCGAACTCACGAACTACCCCGGAACCGCAATCAGGACATGAATCACCCCGAACCCTTATGGCAACGACAAAATCCACTATCGGCAAGAAAATGAGACAGGAATGGAAACTACCCCGTGAGAAGGCCAAGCATGGCTGAGTATATGCTTCGTGACCGTTGATGCTGGCTTGAATCGCTGCGGGGACGCAACCTCGCCGATGCTCACCATCTACTGGATTTCCTTGAGAGAACTGTCAAAGTGGATCCAGATGCTCGAATGACGGCAGCCCAGTGTTTGGACCATAAATTCCCAGCGAGCAACAACAGCATCGTCCAGGAACAGCATCTAGAAGTCTCTCCTTACGCATCAATGCGGAACGCACCGCAAGTTCAACAGCTACCCGGTAGTGGGTATGCTCAACCAATCATAGCAGCCCTCACGGCAACACACATTGTGCGCCTGGGCCCTAAGCTTTGCCATACCCAAGGGAGTCAATATTAGGCGCGTGGTGTTGGCACCGGCCTCGTTTTTTGCACACATCACGTTTGCTCACCGTTAGACCATCCCAGTAGCTCGCAAGATGCCTCGCGTCCGCAACCTCAGCACCGACGTGATCCTGCCCATACAAGATCCGTACATGAATCAGATTATCGACGGTACCAAGAACTACGAGTTCCGCAAGTACTGCCTGAAACCGAGCGTCAAGAGAATCTGGTTCTATCGCACCGCACCGCACTCGGCCCTCACACATATTTGCGAGATTCTCCCCGCGCGCAGTCGAAACCCTGGCGATGTTCCCCTCGAAGAGAACGGGCTAGGGAATTCGGAATATAACAACCGACACAAAGACTGGGACGGCTACGACTTCGCCTACAAGATTAGCTCGGTCTTTGAGCTGCGGAAGCCCATCTCCCTCGCCGAAATGAGAACAGCGCACGGGTTCAAGTCGGCCCCACGGGGCCTAGTGTATCTGCCCCAGGCAGTGGGCAAGCGTATCGTATGGTATCAGCAGAAACTGATCCTACGGAACGAGGAGGAGGCACGAACAGCAAGCTCATCAGAACCATCCAAATGTGCGCCGTGCGCCCGGTTGGCTCTAGCCTAGTCAGTAGATCTATTGCCAATAAATAGCATCAACCGAGGCCCCAGGACCCCCCCCCCTTTGTGTAAGTAGATGACGACCATGAAGCGATTGAACTGATTCTCACTAGAGCACGAGCATTATCAAGGCCGTCTACTCCCCTAATCCGAATGGGATGGAGACAGTGGAGACCGGATGCGAACCGCCGGAAGGAGAATAGAGGATACGGGAACGGAGCAGAAGCTAGCGCTAGATGATGAGGATGGGGCTAGGGGACCATCCGCTTAACCCCAAAATTCCCCACCAAGGTCAGAAAATTTGTATGCATTTCGTCGAGTCCAAGATCTCTCTGGCAACGCAGGAGCACATGGCAGCCCGTCGGGACGTTGCTCGGGATAAAACGAGCAATTGAAGTTGAAGGCTGTGAGGTTTTAAGTCTTACATTGAAGATTAATAACAAACAGTATGCGCTGGGGTCCGGAAGGTCTAAGCTAATATTGATCGCGAGCCCGGAGCGCACTCTTGTCCATAATTTTATTCATCTAACTGTAAATTTTGTAACAGAATCTTCGCCCCATTTGTAAGGCGGCTTATTTAGCAATTTAGAGTATTACTAAGTCAGGATTATCGAGGAACAGTTGGTTGTTGCTTTCCGCATGCGAAGGCCCTGCATTCTAACCGCTGCTAAATGATGAAACCTGACGGCCAAAATGGTTCTTGCGCCCAAAGTTAAGCCCAACACCACACTGCTCCAAAAGGCGCGGACATAAAGCGACACTTCTCCTGCACATACTCAACTGGCACTGCTCCGAAACGTGCAGATATAACTAAATATGCTGTATCCCTGCTAAACCCTCCCGAAGAGCCTGATAGGAATCAGGTGGAAGGAATACCGTACGCGCTCGAACGCGGCGTGTAACTGCTGAATGGAAGGACCCTTATCGACAGAGCTATCCCCAATTTCACAATGAGCTCAAGCTCAAGCCTTGGTCGCCGAAAATGCGATTCTCAGTCGCCCGTGAAGAGATCTGATCGATCACGACGTCCTCCCGGATACGAGTTTCCCAATGGTCGAATGTTATAATGTTCAAACGAGCGGCTGCTTACTTGTCTAAAGAGAATCAGGGTCACCACGTTCAGTAATGTCGATCATCTAAAAAAGGCGTTGGAAATGTTGGGGATGGCAAGTGTGCTGCCGCTGGTGATATCACCTTTGGGAACCTCGAGCCCTTTGCTCAAGCTTCTTTTTACACTTGGTTGCTGGTTAGCCTGCACGCAATTAACAGCTCCTCATCTCCTCTCACAGGTTGCCCCAACACAAGGCGTTCCCCCATGATTGTGCCCGCTTCGAAACTACGTCTTGCGAGGCTGATATCCCCTTCATCGTCCGACCAAAGAAGAATTCATCCGCCTGTGAGGTGCCCAAACTTCCTACCCTCTCCGCCTGCCCCTTCAGGGGAGCAGCGGCTCGACCTGCAAACTCCCATCAGTGGGATGGCTGCTCGAGGCCGTCTCGGGGCTCGCCTTTTTGTATAAAGGAGGGTCATTGCGACCGCAAAATCTGTATCTTATACTGCTTTCACACTTCTATGGATTGACGCCCCCGACCTGCCCCTTGTGATGTTACTTTTCCTTCAGCTCAGTCACATTTGGTTCTTCTTTTGGTCCCGAAACAACGCCTGCATTGATCTGGAAGTAATAAAACTTTGTTTAAGAACCTATGGCGTGGCTTGGTGTCGCCCTCACTCGCAAGCTTCGAGCCCTCAAGGCAAGACGAACTCTAAGAGTACAACTGTAGCGCGATCTGATGAGCATCGCGGCCCAATGTTACTTTCGAGTCCAGAAGGGAAGTGGGCAGTCAGTTCCCTCCTGCAGATTGATTCCACTAAGTGGTTCGGTTTTACGTTTGCCAATATATACTCTGTCGCACTCAGACGATCTATTATTAAGAAGTGAATTTAAAATACTCTAAAGGTATTATAATTATAAAATGGAATTAATTATATAGTGCCTTTTATCTTAACTTATAATTTAAAGTGCAATTATATAAATAAACTGCTATTTTTCCAATTTCTAGCTAAATTTAATAAGGGAGTCTTATACTTATATATATAGCTTATTCCTTATCCTTAATTATACCCCTTAAGTACTTACTGCCTCCATTTTAAGCTTATATATAAGGGGCTAAGAGCTTAATTATTATAGCCTTACTTTAAATAAACCTTTTAACCTTTAGCTTAACTTCTATAATCTTATTATTATACTTAATAACTTTAACTTTTATTTTATATTAAACTTTTATTAATTTAATAAAGAATTAAAGGACTATAATTATAGCTTTTAATATATAATTTATAAAGTAATAATTCCAAATATATTTAATTACTTAATAAATTATTAATATTTATAATATATATTTATTAATTCCTTTTTTATAATTATAAAAGTTAATTATAATTCTCTTCCTAACTCCTTTATTAAAGGCTCTTAAGGTTCTTTTAATTTATCTTTTAATCTTTAAGATTTTATATACTTTATATTTTACTATAATTAAACCTCTTAATTACACCCCCTAAGATATAAAGACTAAATATTCTAAAGCTTATAGACTAGGATGTCCTAGTTAATTATACTATATTATAGCTTTTCCTATTAATAGGGCCCTTTTTATATATAAATTAATTTTATAAGCTGTAAATATTACCTTTAGGGAGGGTTTAATCTTATAATTTAGTATAAATTAACTGTAGATATCTTATAATAGATAATTTATTATTTAATTAAAGTATCTTAATATTATTAATTTACATTTATTATTCTAATAGAAGCCTTTCTTCTTTAGTTAATATAAGAATATTAAGGTTATTAAAAGTTATAATATAAAGGCAATATCTTCTAAGAGAAGAATCTTCCTCCTTATTAACCTTACTAAGAGCATTTTATAGTTTAAAATAGGGACTTTCCCTATTTTAGCCTAAATAAAATTACCTAATATAGCTAATTAATAGCTTATTAATTTACTTTATTTATTTATTATTATTATATTAGCCCTTAAATTAAGAATTATTAAGTATTATAGTAAATAATTATATTTTTTATAAGCTATAAAAGCTATCTTTATAATTATTATCTATTAGTTATAAAGTTAGTTTTTTAGCTCTTTCTTTATTATTTTATTTACTTTTT